>CALYDF020001161.1:0-25005 GCA_944474145.2 Dicrocoelium dendriticum
ATCCCAATATGCATTGCCAAATTTTTGCAAATGCCTCTAATGGTTAGAGTGTTAAACAGTTAATAGCCAGCAAATGATTGATATGTTAACCAACATGGGTTTTAACTATCATGATTAAAATGTATAGAAGATAAATTTGCTGCACACATAGTCTGGTTTATTTCGTCTCGCTTATCAATAGTAGTTACCCATACCAATCCTGTAACTTTGTTTTAATCGGATGATCCATAAACGGGTAGAGCTTGGTTTGAATCAATAATAGTTACTGTGGTAATTATATTTATAAAATAAAAAGCTTTCATATCAGTTGGTCTACCTGATAAAGGCGCACCATTTATAGCAGATTGCATTTAAGTACATATAAAAGAAGGCATACCATAAGTAAAATAAACTATCTCTCACCGAAGTAATGAAGTGAGATACACCCAGTTGAATAGCTCTCCTCTACCGATAGATTTGGCAGTAGTATGCAAACACTTTGCACAGCTCAAATATTAAAGCAACTGAAGCAGCAAGCTTACCGACGAATGTACAAAAGCATAACTTGACTGCTGGTTTAAATGACTCTGACGTAGGTCTAAACGAAGATTGGGAGGCACCTTGGCTGATTAAATTTGCAAACGAGGTGTCATTAATCCATCGAAAAAAACGAGTAACTGCCGACCTCCCATCGGTTGGCATTCTCCCAAACTTGACAGCTTCACCTCTCTGCGGACTCCTAGAAACCGAGAAACTGGCCTACTTGTATACAAATGCTCAGGGCCTTTCTAACAAACTGGCTGAACTGAAAAATCGCCAAGCTCCCGACACGTATGATGTCATTGGTATCACCGAGACATGGTTGCACACGGGAATGACGGACGCTGAAGTATCGCCACCCGGCATGTCGCTGATCCGGAACGACAGGCTCACAAAAGGAGGAGGTTAATACTGCATTACCGAAATGACTTACATTGTGAAGCAGTGGAGGATTCAGACTCGCAGTTCCCCGATTCTCTTTGTTGTCGGTTGCAGTTAAAAGGCAGGGACGCTTGCCTTATTGTTCTGGTGTACCGCGCCCCTAACTCAACACCCGAAACCGACTACCACCTAGCGGCTGTTTTAAGATGCAGTATACAACAAAAGTACACTCACCTTCTTATCATGGGTGATTTCAACGTACATTGTTTAGAAGCCACTGCCACGGTCAGACAACAATTCAGAACCGATTTACAAGATCTAGTAAATACTGTTCCTCTTTACAATCACATCACTTTGCCCACTCGGTTCAGAACTGGTAACAGGCCATTTGTGCTGGATATTTTGCTTACCAACGAGGAGCATATGACTTGGTTTTAGACTGCCCGTTAGGTCACAGTGATCACGCAGTCATCAGTTTCAACTTCGTCTGCTATGCAGAATAGCTGAATGATAAACTGAGACTTTGCGAACCATCACAAGGTACGACCGACTTGCCTAGCTAGTCAGCGCCACAACATGGTCTCTCCTCGAATAAGTACCCCCGGAAGTCGCCTGGCTCGAGTTCGTCAACACATTCCGTCAGCTGATTGCACAGGCTTCAGAGCTAAACGCCTGCAATAAGT
The DNA here is from genome assembly GCA_944474145.2 of Dicrocoelium dendriticum. Taxonomy (NCBI): domain Eukaryota; kingdom Metazoa; phylum Platyhelminthes; class Trematoda; order Plagiorchiida; family Dicrocoeliidae; genus Dicrocoelium; species Dicrocoelium dendriticum. The sequence goes on from CALYDF020001161.1 coordinate 1,584, forward strand.
GCAAATCAGTTTCTTTCGTTAGGAGCAGAAGTTGAAAACGGGTGACAGTACGCAACACAGCATGGCGATTGCACAGAGAAGCTCCCGCACCAGAAACTTGGGACAACTACGTAGCCCAACGTAACCACTGCACACAACGGTTAAGAGAAGACAAAGTCGCCTAACAGCAAAACATGGCAAAAATACCTTCAGTGCTAACCGCAAACTGCTGTACAAGCACGTTAATTTCCCACGAAAGTTGAGGCAAGGAATTCCTCTAATAAGGACGGCTGATGGCCGAACAAGAACGGCAGTAGGAGCAGCAAACGCGCTGCAGATGCAATATGCCCCCACGTTTCAAACAGTCTTGCCACCAAGCGATCCACCAAGCTTTGTCTTCTGCTCGCCAGGACTAACCCACTTCACTTTCACCGCAGAGACTTTATTGCGAAAGTTGACTTCTCTACGCAAACACAGCTCGCCGGGTGTCGACAGCAATCGTCCAGAGGCACTGGGAACAGCAGCAAACCAACTGACAGGAACCTTCGTTTTTCCAGCGCTGCTTAGACCAGAACTAAGTTCCCTCAATGTGGAAGCTTGGAATAATATCCCCGATTCACAAAGGTGGAAGCAGAACTTATCTCTTAAAATACCGCCCAGTAACCCTTCTTCCTATACTCTCCAATGTCATGGAATCCATATTTCCCGATGCACTGGTGTGCTATCTGGAAAACTGCAACCTCATCACTCCCGAACAGCACGGTTTCTGTCGACAACGGTCATGTACAACTAATTTAGTAATTGCACGCAGTAGTTGGACCGAAGCAGCTGACGCTGGAGAAGGTGTTGACGTGATCTACCCGGATTTTTCCAAGGCTTTCGATCGTCTAGACCATCGGATACTACTATCCAAGCTGCAGCATTACGGGATCGGAGACCCTCTTTTAAGCTGGATCGCCAACTTTCTACTTCAACGGCAATTAGTGGTCAGAGTTCGGAGCTCTTTATCGGACCCCATGCAAGTCGAGTGTGGTGTGCCGCAAGGCTCGGTTCTAGGTCCACGTTCGTTTTTGGCGTTTATTAATGACCGTGTACAAGCAATCACTTCAAACTTCCTAATGTTTGCTGACGATATCAAGATCTGCGCAGGATCCTGGCGATCGCCGACCAACATGTAATTTTGATACTGTGTATCAATAGTCAACCCTAGATTTATTGCATTTCAACTTCAGTAAATGCAAGGTGCTTTTTATCCGATATCAGAGCAGCTACTCATACAGACTCGGAACGAATATACTGCATTAATCAACTCTCGAAGGTGACTTGGGTGTCCTGGTTCAAGATGACTTGGGTTGCTCCAGGCAATCCGAAAAGACGTCGAAGACCGGGAACCAACACGTCGGGCTGTCGAGGCGGGCATTTTGACAAATAAACGGCTCCATATTTCGACAAATGCTCAGTGCGTATGTTCGCCCCCATGTCGAATGTGCAATTCAAGCCTGGCACCCATGGCTGAAACACGACCTTAATGCACTGGAGCAGCCACAAGGCCATGCATATAAGAACGTAATTGGAATGCGCAGTCTTTCCTACTAGGATAGGCTGCAGCGGTTGGGATTGTTCAGTGGAAGCTATCGCAAACTACGAGGCGACCTGATTATGGCATACTTGATTCTGCGAGACCCACATCATGAGTGCCGCCCTTTACTGCAACTAAGCAACAATGCAAACCTGAGGGGCCACTCATTAAAACTCACAGAACAATACAGTCGTCTGGAGTGCTGCAGAAATTTCCTTTCCATTTGTGTCTGTCACCCGTGGAATGCTCTGCCAGAATCGGTCGTCTCTGCACCGACACTAACAGTATTTAAAAGACAGCTGGACCATGCACTCATTCACTTACACTTTGTTACTTAACACTACGTCTCCATCCTACACCTAAAGTTTACCATGAAATTATTTTTTGCTAACTGTTGGTGCTGTGAATCTAAGAGGATTGCAGGACTACAGCGAAGCAAACGGTTAGTCCTTATGTTCACATTTAAAGTAGTAACTATTTTACTATCCTAACCCCTATTATTGTTATGTTGATATTCCCACCAACCATCCAACGGGACTTGTCAAGCAACGCTACTTAACTCTTACAAATTCATTATTCAGTGTTCATTGTGCAATTACGGGTTGTCATTTTGCTGCAATATGCAAGGACAATCAACGCAGTGACCTACAAGTAGTCTAGTGCAATAACGATTATCCCTCGCTTCACTAGCTGTGGTCATTCCAGTTATCTACACACAAAATTAAGTGTGCGCAATTTCGAACCAGTTTGTCAAGTGCCACTTAGTGCTTACCACTTCGTGGACCTAACTTGTGTCGATCATACTCTTTTTCTCATTATCAGTTAAGGTAAATCCTTCATCGAGTTTTGCTTGTGAAATCATAGCACTTCCAAACCTTTCGAGTATAAGTTTGGTCTCATTCTGTTGAAGAAGCTAAGGGCTCACAAACATCTCCGTAACCATTCCTACGGGCGGCAGCATAACAATCTAACGAGAAAATTTGTCTGGTTCACCCACCAATTATCGCATCCGTGGCACTTAGATACGTTGCCAACGAACCTTGTGCATCGTAGTGTAACGCATTTTCGTGTGCTTGTGTGCGCACCGCTGAATCCGCAACCTGCGCGCGACCGGAAGAGAGAGGCAGTGAGATGGCCACCTATCTGTGCAGGCTGACCTTGACGCCAGATCAATCAATAAAGGGTCCTAGGTTGAACTAACCATCACACATTCACGGGATCTGATGAGCGCTACTAACCGAGCCGCGGTGCCTAAAGGCGCCTTGGAACGTGCAATAAGTTGTGCGAAATAAGGGTTTCCTGCAGAAATTGCTTAACCTATTTTCATGCGAAATGCGGGAAAATCAAACCAAGCGAGTGCAGCAGATCAACAACAGGCCTGAGCATTTTGGTGCCATGCGGAGTGTAATAATGTCCTCCTAGTTAAAACCGTAATTGCACTGTCCCACAAGTATGAAATACTTTCAGGCGTAGTTGAGAATAGATTAGGCAACAAAACAGTTTCCTTAGGAATGAGAATAGCAGCATGTCTGACACAGACCGCTCCACCGAACTCCACTGCATGCCAGCTCAGGGACAACAAATTCTATAATAATAAGGTTGCTCATGCAAACACCGCCAATAATCCAAATCGCCCAAGCATTCCCGAAGCCTTTACCGCCAGGCCATGTACAGCAATTTACGCAAACCAATTTTCGCTTACCAACCTTCGCCAAAATCCAGGAAACATACTACTATCTGTAAGAGATTGGAAGCTTTTCATCAAAGAGCACGTTAAAACCAGCAGCTTATGTTTCTTCTACTGCACCCAAAACTAATGTTAAAATCACTGCTGCACTGATGCGTAGCAAATCGTTCGGTCTCCCCACCACAGATGATGATCCCGGGAAACACCATAAAAACAATTGGTTGTGTTGTCTTTAATATGTAGCAACGTTCTGGAGTTAACATAGAATTCCTTAAAGCGAAAACAGGTTGATGACCTGAATCAGTGTAATGCCATAAGTAACCTGCCCGGTATTCCGACTGTGCAATTCCAACTTGACGTAGATAACCCAACAACCGAACTCCAAGCTTTATGGTGAAACCAGGCCTCTTCAGAGTTTGCGCAACTCTGTCGATGAGGTGAAAGCAGCCTTGCTTTCTATTGCTCGTCTCCAGGACGAAATACGTTTGGTCCGCCTCATTTCAAGGTTCCATAAGGCAAGTGAAAGCAAGTGAGGCAGAGCTTGAAGTGTTCTGGCTAAACAGCGCAACTCGCAGTGTTTTGGTTCACGACGTCCCACAGTCTTATGAGCTAGAGGAATGCCAAGCAAAGGTACACGAGGAGGAGCAACGCCGCCATATTTTTGAGACACCCCTGTTGAATGAATTTGTAGCTATTCCACGATCAAACCTGCCAAGATCAAAAGGCGACAAAGGCTGCGGCCCAAGGATAATTAATTTTGCGTTACTAAATTGGCGATGTCACTTATGCAAAAGGAACGCTAGTAGCCACTTCGGAATAGACTGCCAACTGAGTTCCGGCTGCAAGTGACAAGGGAAACTGTCGTTCGACTTAAATCATCACCACATCAGGCAAAGGAATTAGAGCTCATATTCGAAATTCAAAATGGAAGCAAGTCTGAAGGAAATGAAGAAGTTCCTGTGCAATTCTGCAGCCAATCCACATGAATTGTGCAACCTGATTGGTCCGAGGGGCTAATCACCATGCCAGTAAACCTAACTCCAGACGACCAGCCAATAATACCACAAAAATGGCTAGCAGTCGACCATACAACGGTTGACACAACTTTTCATCCAAGCAACAAATGCCTCGGACTTTTACTGAGAACCGAAACACTTTCCTGCATTTACAAGAATGCCCAACGCCTCCTCAGATATATCGTCTAGCTTCGATTGCGTCAAGCATCAAACACTTGGAATCTTATTTCCACAACCAAGAGTTGGTCGCACTCAGGGGTTACCGATGCTGAGATCGTGATTCAGGGAATCTGCTTGTTTCGACATCATCGTCCCAGCATGAGAAGTGATGCTATCGTATACTGTCGTAATGACTAGCATTGCGAACTACTGGCTGATCCGGAGACGCAGGTCATCGATTCACTATGGTACCGTTTGCGTCTCAGACACCATGACAACTTCTTCTTGTCAGTCGTAGATCGCTTCCCATCGTTCATTTTAGATATAGGTTGGTATCTAAGAACAACGACAAAATCCTTACTGTCAACTTACAGCCATGTGTTTATCTCCGGCGATTTTAATGTGTACGACTTGGAACCCTTGGAACTCGCAGCGACACGTACAAGGTCGAACTGCAAGACTGTCGCATGCATGTCGTACTACAATCACATCAATTTACCTACCAGGTACAGAGCTGAAAGAAACCAACGGTACTTGGCCTAGTACTTTCAAATGCGTAACTCATGGTCGATAGGCAGTTTATAGACACCCAATAGGGTTAAGCGATCCTGTCACCATACTTTATTTCTCTGTGTTACGCTGAATATCCGGAGGAACACACAGAACTAACGCGTACTATCACACGTTACAAAATCCTGAACAACGTAGATGCGACAACTAATTCGGAATTATTAAAGGCGGCTCTCCTGACAGAGCCTAGATGTATTGTGCTTGACGCTTCACCAATGCACTCGCAACTGCTCCAGAAACAAGGAGGGTCCGCTCCATGAAACCATCGTAGTAGTAGTAGTAGTAGTGTAGTAGTAGTAGTAGTAATAGTAGTTGTAGTAGTAGCAGTAGAGTAGTAGTAGTAGTAGTACCCGGCAACTCATGACCCTCAGTAATGCAACTTGGCACACTTACAGAGCTCGTCTTACTCCAGAAACCTGGAGCATTGCCTGACCCAACGCAATCAATGTAACATGCTTGTCCGTGAAAAAAGTTGACTCACCAAGAACATTTCTCTCTATATGTGCCAATAACGAAAGCATCTATACAAGCATGTTAACATCATCCAATAAGTAAAGCTCAGTATCATTCAATTAACATGTCAGTGGGAGTGGCGCAGAGTGTCGTGGAGGCAGACAAAGCCCTAGGAAAGAAGTATGCACCAAACGTCCGACGAGAATTCCGCCCCTGTTTCATGCAGTCATCCCTAGTCCCTACTTCAACACACTAACAGCGATTTTACTGCCACAGCTATATGGAAGAAACATTTCTCACTATGAACCTACAGCTCTCCAGCAATCGACTATGTTCTCCCGAGGGCGCTGAAGTTATCAGCAACAGCGCTTTACTTCCAAGCGTGCTTGGATAAACAAATTGTGCCTACCATGCGGAAACATGAAAAAATCACCCCAATTTTCAAAAGCTGTAATCCTTCGGAACACGCCGACTATCGACAGTGGCCCTCCTTCTTGAGTTCTCAAATGTGATAGAAGCAATCAGCGCAGAGATTTTAGTAGACCAACTGTAACGCTAAAACATCACTGCACCAAGGCAATTCGGTCTTCTCCAGCCCCTTTTATACACTAACAATGTACTGATTACACGCAGCAGATGAACGCAAGCGGCTGATACTGGCAGAGAGACAGACGTAGATTACCACAGTTTCTAAAATGTCGTGGTCACCTCGTTGATAAGAATCTCCATATCACCAAACTATAACGGGTTCGGTCCCGGGCTGTTAAAACATGTGTTACAGTCAGAACCAACGGCACAAACCCTAATAAAATACTGGACTAAATTCCGTTGCAGATTGCCAACAGACATTTGTCTGAAAGCAGCAGGAACACTAGCACCTTCAAATGACAACTCTGTAGAGGCACAACTCTTAATGAAAACTACAACTGCAGGACCCGACTCAGGGACGGTTTCAAGAGTAGCCATAATATCCGGACGGACACAGCAGCGAAACAGCAAACACCTGGATCCGGGGCATCTGATACTTGCTTATATTTCCAATACTTATCGAGAACATGCAACCCATCCAAAAAAACGATTAGTCGCCGACCATTTATTGGTCGTCGTAAACGCATTTGCTTCGTCCATGCAATTAACACATTTTTTGTCTCCGAGTAGCTCCGATGTATGTACACCAATACCGAAGGTCTACTCAGCAAATTAGCTGAATTACGAATTCACCACGTGTCTGCAGCTTGGGATTACATCACTACCACCGAAACGTGGTTGCGCTGCGAGATAACGGATGCTGGGTTAGAGCTAACGCGCATGCCCGTTATCCGGAAGGATCGAATAAGCAAAGGTGGTGGGGTAGCCCTCTACTTTTATAACAACACCCAATGCGAACCCATAATCGATTCGGAAACCGACGTACCTGACGCCATTTGGTGCAATTTCCGGTTGAGAGGGAACGATCTTGGCCTACTAGTTGTTGATTACCGCCCACCATCATCTACTCCTGAGCTGGACTGCAATTTGATGGCTGCGTTGAGGCAAGTGATAAACAAGAAGTGCAGTCACATTCTAGTCAAAGGGGAGTTCAACAGACATGCTCTCGAATCCCGTGCCACACAAGTAGAGCAATACAAAGCAGATTTGCAAGATTTGGTTTTAGACGTCCTGCTTTATGGCCACGTCACTACGCCCACCAGGTTCAGGGGAACTAACAGGCCATCCATATTGGATCGATTATTCACCAATGAAGAACTGATGGTCGAGACAGTAATAACCGATACTCCTTTGGGCCACAGAGATCATGCGACGATAGTGTTTCATTACGCATGCTACGCGGATTATCCTTAGAGCATGCCGATGAATATTATGTCGCAACCAAGTATGACGAACTGTCCGAACTCATTGATACAACCAGCTGGTCTTTCTTAGCTGAATTAACCCCTGAGGTGTCCTGCGGAGAATTTGTCAACGTATTTACCAAGCTCGTGGCAAGGACATCTGAAACCAAACTCTGCCGGCCTAAAAGGATGAAGTCTTTCGTAAGGAGCAGGACACGCAAATGCTTGGCATTAAGGGACTTGAAATGGCACACATACATAGCCTCCCCGGGACGACCATACCTGGGATGTCTACACAATACAAAGGAACCACTGTGTCAAACTCGTCCGGGAGGATAAACTGAAGAACCAACAATGCCAAGTGGAAATGTTTTGCTCCAATCCCAAACTGCTATACAGACACGTAAAATAGTTGCGCCTTGTTAATCGCGGTATTCCTGCTCTGCACACAGCTTGCGGATTAGCCCAAACGGCACAAGAGGCAGCCAACCTTCTTGGACAACAATTTGGCCTTACCATCCTAAGTGCGCAATCATCCTACATCCTACCTAATCAGATATTGTCTCCATCCGGGGTAAATAAAGATCGTTTACCTCCACAGCTGTACTGAAGAGGCTGATGTCTCTGCGCGAGTTCAGCTCCCCGGGTGAGGACGGCATTCGCCCGAAGGCGTTGAAAGTTGCTGCGCGGTGTTTGTCAGAACCACTAGCAATTTTATTTTAACGATGTCTGAACGAGATGCACGTCCCCACGAAGTGAAAGCACGGAATCATCAAGCCAATCTACAAAACTGGCAGTCGTGCTGAACCAGCAAATTATCGCCTGATAACACTAAATCCTGTGATCTCCAAGGTTATGGAGTCCAGTGTACCTAAGGCTTTGTTGGGATGCCTGGAGAACAACAAAATTCTCGTTCCGGAGCAGCACAGATTTTGCCAAAATCGCTGGTGTAGGAATCGACGCGGCCTCCTTGGATTTCTCGAAGGTATGCGACCGTATAGACCATGGCATTCTCCTCCACAAACTCCTGAAATATGGAATCGGCGATTCTGTCCTGGGTTGGATAGGAGAGTTTCTCGTGCAAGGTCATCTGAATGTGTGGGTTCGAAGCAACCTGTCGGAATCCATCGAAGTTCAGTGTGGCGGACCCAAAGGCTCGTTACTTGGACCCCGCCTGTCCCTGGTTTTCATAAATGATCTCTCGAATGTGTTATCTTCTAACTGTTTGCTATTTTCTGATGACCTAAAGGTATGGCGCACTATAGCTGCAGTGGAGGATCACACAGTGTTACAGTAGGACCTGGACAAAGAGTACACATGATCCATTGAGAACATGCTGCACTTCAACGTTACCAAGTGCAAAGTTCTCAGTATACAGCACAAGAGTATGCACAAGTACGTCTAGGACCACAAATTCTACAGCGGGCATCTCACGAGTGTGATCTCGGCATGATAGTACAAGACGACCTCGGTTGTTTAAGGCAGACTAAAAAGGCAGCTAAGAAAGCAAACCAGTAACTCGGCCTTCTTCGCCGAGCTTTCGGGAAGTTTGACCATTCTGTCCTTTCAAATATGTTTAGTGCGTACTTGAGACCGCACGCGGGATTTGCTATTCAAGCGTTGCAACCTTGGCTCAGGCACCATCTCACCGCGCTCGATCCTGCACAACGTAGAGCAACGAAGAGCGTCAGAGGTTTGTCCAGCCTACCCCACCCACTCAGGCTGAAAACCCACAAAATATACAGTGGACGTCATCGGCGTATAAGCGGTGATCCCAAAATGGTGTAACAGATTCTGAGAAACCCCAACCACCCATGACATTCCCATATAATACTCAGTCAAAACACCCCGCTGAGAGATCACCAATTTAAGTTAGTCACGCAATACAGTCGCCTGCAATGTCGGCGACACTATTTCTCCCTTTGAGTGTCACAGCCTTGGAACACATAATTAATGCACCCACCCAATCACTTATCAAAATACGCCTTGCCGATACTCTGTAACATTTACACAACGTGATATAGCCCATGACCACCAGATGCTTTCACTAATGCACAACTGACAGTGGATAGCACCATATCTTTATTCGAGAATGAGTCACTCCAAACCCCTTGCAAGAAATTTGATAAAAGCCGCTACTATAGAAACTGGATTTCTGTATCCTGTCGACCTAAGATAGTTGCACACGAGTAAACGTTGTCTTTGCTATGTTCTTTTTATTTTTCTCACTTATTATGTGATCAATAACCACTCTCCTTATTGCATTGTGTGCATACAATATTATTACAAACTCCCATTATACGACAGTGCAGTTACTTCTGTAATCGCCCAAACTGACGATTCCACCATCCCTTGCTCTATCTTTTTTTGTTACGCAAAACACCCTACGGGACATGTCAAGCACCTGCTTTTTTACTCGTTATAAATTATTGTTCAATGTTCACTGTTCTCGAGAGCCTATGACCGATTGCAAAACCGTATGGTGCTTCACAGGTTTGAAAGCTAACTAGTTGGTGGTCTGGTCCTTGGGTGGAGCAGGGATTTCCTGCATTATCGGGATCTGCAGGTCAGAGTTCGATGTGCGCTATCAAACCCGTTCTATGTCGATGTTAAGTTCCACAGAGATCAGTTCTGGTGACACGTCTGTTTCGCGTGTTTATCAGTTAGCTTACGCGTTTGCTTGTCTCAGATTTCTTATTTTTCGCTGAGAGTTTAAGATATGGCAGACGATCGCCAACCCATCAGATCACGCCGTACTACAGCGAGACATGGACAGAGCGTACGGTTGGTCAATCCACAATCTGCTCCAGTTCAATTCGGGAAATGGTAAGGTAATTCACATTCACCACTAGTCGAACATAGGATACGTGTTAGGAGACCGTGGCTTACCAGCGGTCACCCTGGAGTAAGAATTTGTGGTACTAGTCCGAGCTGATCTGCACTGCTCAGAACAGTGTGCAAAGGCGTCAATAGTAACCAAAAGGTTGACATGCTACAGAGGGTCTTCCGGCGGTTTGATTCTTCTGTCGGTTTGTAGTAATTTAACACAAACGTGCGGCCTCATGTGGAATACCGAATCCAGGCCTGGCAGTCCTGGCACAAGCAAGAATTTGCAGCGCTCTGGACACTACAGCAGCAAGCCGCGAAGAAAGTCAAAGGGTTGTTCGATCTTCCTTATCTAGTTATATAGCGGCCGGTACCGGCGCATAAATGGTGACCTATTATAACCTACCAGATTCTAAGTAACCCTAACCACGTCCGCCGTCACAACACAAATCTGAGAGGCCACTAGTTCAAGTTAGCCAAACAATACAGCCAACTAGAATGTCGAAAGAACTTTTATTCTCTTCGTGTGTGTCAGCCATGGATCGTCCTCCCAAAGTATATTATTTGCTTTCCAATTTGTCTGTGATTAAAAGCGTCGTGACTTTGCCCTAACCCACCTACATTACGAGACCCAGCCTGTGTGTCTTGATGGAAGATATACTGCGACGAACGTAGCAAAACCATACTTAACTTACACTACTGAGGCTGGCGTTTTTTGTGAGCCTCTGTGTTAACACTGTGGTGAGTCCACTAAAAGGAATGCCATTTTATCACTGTTTTCTACTCACTATATTTTGTTTCTCATTTTGCCATCGTACGGACATTGGTAAGTATCCGCTTTTCTGTCCATAATATACCATTGCGCCATCGTTCGTCACTGAAACTTGGTGCTGATCCGAAATCTTTTTCTACTCAAACGACTTCAAGTAGTTTCCACACTCCAACTTTCACTCTGAATGTGATTTAACGCATCACACATTTGACGCTAAGATATTTGATCTTGCGAAACTAACAAATGTACCAGAATCTCTTTGCACAAGGCGTGGGATGGATGTATTTTATATATATGTATATACATATATATATTTATAAATATATATATATATATATATATATGCAACGAACATTCACAGCGATGTCATTTGACCACAATGAGCCGGAAAACGTTCCTTAATCTCTGTGGTTAATTGTCACTAGCGCTTCCAATCCTATACTTCTCGGATGCATCTGCAATCCTCCGAATGTCCCAACTGGTGATAGTGTTAATATTTACTCCGCATTATGTTTTGCATGTGTTCTACCGTACAAATGGAAAAGATAGCTGGAGACATCGATGTCCCGAAAAGTTTAAACTGACAGAAATTATTTAGCCGTGTAGCACACCAAATTTTATGGAAAATGTATGAACCCTTTGAAATCCGGGACCCACTTTTATGTACGATTTTATTCTACCCTATCAGTCGATTTCAAGTAAATACTTTGAGCGAACACCACTCTTTTCATGGCCCAATTACCAGCGGAGTCATCCAAGAAACGATCCACGGCCCTTTGCTTTTGCTGCTCTACATGAATGATATCTACATACCCAACAAAAATGGTTAACCTTTTCTATTTGCTGATGACATCCAGATGGTCTACAAGCTCACGATTGTTGCTTTAAGAATATCGTTTTTCTTTCGATGCATCGTCTGTGACTTGGCTGATAAAAATCTCGATCAAAAAATCAAACATTATATCATGTGGTTCCTTGATCCGCGTTTGGACCAATTAACATAAAAACACAAGTTTGTCCATACAGCAGTCTATCTGTGACCTTTGGATCCAGTATTCTCCCGAAATTTGAGTCTACGGAGATCCCTAATACCAAATAACTTGAGAGAGACAATCCATTACTAACATAAGCCAACAAATCCATAGGTTTTCTGCCATATTTACAAACGAGCCCACGTATTATTCTCGAATACTGCAACTTCATCTATGGCAGCCTGCGGATTTTAGACAGGAAAGAGAGGAAAATATTACAGAGGTCCTTTCCCAAAAGTCTTTTTAGTGGAACATTCACCTCAAATACTCTTAAACGTCGTGAGCAGTTTTACATCGAGCCTCTCTGGCTGCAATGTCTAAAGCAAAGATGTACGCTCCGTCACAATTTGTTATAATAAAAACTAATTCTTACCTACACAACAGAGATAAAACATATTAACCATGACAGAGTCCGCAAACATATTGTTAGCTACTGATACCATGGATTAGAACTACCATGCGCTCCATCGTTTTCCTTATCAGATACGCCGTCTCGTGGAACATCCTACCAACCACAAGCAGGAATTGTGAAAACCCACTTCATTCCATATGTTCCTGTGAACTAAACTTAATATTATCCATGTTTCTGATCCAAATACTCACCTAAAGAAATAATTTTGGATGACCCAATAAATATAGAAAACGCTGAAAGGTGGCATCAAAACACACCTGAAATTGCACGCATTGATCTTAATATAAAAACAGCTTCTCACCTTTTCGAGATACAAATATATATATATATATATATATAAATCTGTAAAGTGAGAGTGCCCCTTGCTGAGGTTGATGTTGCATTCATGATGCTTCTTCACTGCAGCTAGGCTAAACCAACTTACACTTAAACAAAATATTTTGAATGTGGATAAAATTCATTACTTTTTATTTGGTTTGTTCTGCACACTTGATAAGCTTCTCATTACTTGCACACGTCGCTCAAGCAAATTGTGGTAAACTTGAGTAATTTTATCGTGTGGTATTTTTAAAATAACTTTTGTACTTATCACGGATTCACTTATAACCAATTTCTTCTATATGCTCATTTAGCAAGTATTTATATCTTCTTATGCGTTTAATTTAATCGATATCGAAATTTCGAATGCTTGGCTGTTGTTTGACATCCCAGGTTTAAAGTTGAACCTGAATGACAGCTATTAAGTTAGTCAGAAGGGTGGGTGACGAAAATGGATAGGGATATATATTTATGTATATATATATATATATATATATATATATGCATATACGTCTCTTCCAGGTATCTCATTTTGCATCAGCCGTACGCCGAACGCATGAGTTGCTAGTGGGAATGGCTGTCCTGTAGCGTTCCACAGTGCACTGGTTATAACGTACAGACTGATTTGGCTTGAAGTGCCTTTACCTTGTCGAAAATAGCTAGTCTTTCTAACCAAGCTACTTACACACACAGCTTTCCATTCTTTTGTTCGAGTAGGTGATTGGATACCGTAGGTTAATATAACGTAAAAGTCGACCAATATAATACGTCTATAAATGCATTAAGAACCAAGAGTAAAAGCGTACGCACCGCATTCCCATAAATCGGCTGCAAGGTATTGTTGATGCTACAACACGGATTCAACCGAAAAAAACTGGGAAAGCTCAATGGAGTAATTGACTGGTCCATTTGAAGTACTACTTGCGTGGTTGGAATACAAAGTGCACTCTAACTGTGGACCGCGATGCTCATTGAAGTGCAGCCTAGCCGACTCAATTACTGAGGCCGCATCTTATATAACGGATATATATTGGGAGTTACCCATCTGAAACACTCCACTCCACTACTTGAAAAGTGCAAACCGACTACCATTGCCAACACTACGGGCTTATCCGTCAACATCATGACGCACAAAGGAACATCTGGACTATTCCCACTGTGATCGAACCACCTGAGATGACATCCCGAACTGTTCCTGTAATGACTCATGACTCAAGACTCGGGTAAAGCGGTTATCGCCTCTGTTCGCTATAAAATCCCACACCAATTGCACAATGATTCACCTGGTCTGACGAAGCCTTTATGTTAGAGGCAAAACCTTACCAAACTATTATACCATACCGATTGTTTTCAAACCTCTCTGAACTCATGACAACTCGATCGGTTCCAAGTATCTTCCAAGAATTTGATACTTGTTTCTTACTTATTCCACTTGGACTCCGAGATTAGTTGAGATTTTGGTTGGGATCTCTACCCCTAACACCTAGTCACGATAGGCAACACATGGCAAAATGGTTATTTACTGATTAGAAGATCATTTTTGAGTAAATTGTATGATTGGGTTACGATGCGCAATCGTGACCTAGACCATGATTCATATTTAAGTGAACCTTGGTTATTTCAATCAGTAGCCTGGTGACTGATGAAACGGAGGCCTGCTATATCTACCTGATGAGAAAAAATACGGTAACAGCGCAGTTTTGAATGCAATGCTTTCGGACGAAAAACGCATAATATACTCGTAGTCAAAGGAATTATTTAACCATTTTGTGGAATGAATTTTTCGTCTTTATAATGTGTGCACCACTGTGGAACAGTTAATTCATCAGATCCTTTAACGCTTTACCGCTTCCTGCTCCTTACGACAAGCGTGATGTCCAGTTAAACAGAAATCCAGATAGTGAATTGCAGGATATAGAAGCGCCGAAGATTCCACACTTAAAATATAATATGCAAGTTTTTCACCTAGGACAACCACACATCGTCAAACAGATTAAATAACAAACCGATTGCCTTTCGAATGATAGGTGATGTAAAGCGGTTGTTTTTAAACTCAGCATCACAGACCAAAAATGGCATTTCGTTTGATAACTGAGACGGTAGTAACAGACGGTCACTTATTTCATAACCTAGCTTTCATCTGTGAAGCAGTTAGATACATGTTTACCACCTCCATGGGATTGAAGAGAGACAGAATTATTGAACGCGGAGTGAAAACGACTGGCGCTCCAGATAAATTAGTGTTTCGCTACTGGACATTCGCAGGGCTATGAATACCGTTAAACATTACCCGATCCTAGATTCTATTCTAGAACATTACACTGAATGTTTGCACCGAGGTGTGTCAAACAGCAGTTTGGTAAAAAAAGTTTATCGACTTTGGATAATACAACAACAATGATGTTTAATCAGACTTGCTTCACTTGCACAAAAAAGGTGCAAAAGTCTTGGAAGATATTTACCTCAGTGACATACGACTAGGAAAAAACAACATACAAAATGTTCATCATACTTTCATCTATATATTCTGCGTTTAAATCATTACAGATTTGGCAGTTTCTGATTAAACGCAGTATAAACTATGCACAACGTTTGTCGTAGTAAGAATGTAAAAATTCTTTAAATGTTATACTTAATGAACAAAAAATATCCTAGTCAGGTTTTAACAAATAAATTAGTCATGTATATGACATTAATCAGGATACATTGTTTTTGTTGCCATTTTACAGCAACCGGAGTTGGATTGATTACAAACAGGTCTGATAGCGGAAATAATTCGGGATGTGCTCGGGTGGGTATGAATTTATTACTCTGGTGTTCTTTTCCATTCAAATATTTGCCCATATATCTCAAGAATAAGGAATCTTTCTGATTGTTTTCAGCTTCAAAAACAGGCGGCTGATATGTGGAGAAGAGGTGGATTCGGTAGCTGTGTTTCGAACCCCCCGGTTTCTTTTGGGTTGGATTGGGAAATTATCGCGTATCGAATTACTGTGGATTCTAAAGCATTTTGCAGTTATCCAGAGGGTAGACCTTATGCTGAAAAATATTTTTTTGTCAACACGAACCTAAACCCACTTGGTAAACAGTGTGTGACAGTTACAGGATCAAACTGGTGGGTTGAGCAAACTGCACACAGTAAGCAATTAACGCTGCAACAAAAATTGAATTACGTTAAGTTGTACCAATTTTTTCTGATATATTTCTGGTGAATAGAACGTGTTTATTCACAAGTCGTCTTGATAAGAAAGCGCAGCAGCACTATTTTATTATTTTCTTTCTTACCTTTTTATTTAATTATTGCAGATATGATATACGATGTTCAAATGTATTACACTGATGACTTCAAAATCTTAACTCCGTTTGTCTGCAGTACGGTATGTTACTTGTGTTATGTAAGTCTGACGTTGGGGCATATTATGCCTTTAGTTGCATTAGTTTAATATGGTTGCTATGTTTTCTTTCGTTTAATATCATTGGGACAATTTTAGTCTGCAGCTAACGTGTACTAGATATACAGCTTTCAATGATTTGTAGGGTTTTGTTAATAAGTACCAACTGCGTGCCGTTACGTCACTGGTACATTTCCTCATAGTGTTGAGAATAAAAACTGAACCTAAAGTGTTTAGGGGAAATCATGTGTGCCTATAATTTTTTAAAGAAAATCGAAGGGTTAAAATTTTAATATAGTTCCGCGAAAGATTTTAATGTATCTCTATGAATTAATTGCTCCTCCTAGTCCTCTGTATAAACATAGCACTTGAGCCTGAACAGACTTAAACTTAAACCGCAAAACCATTTCGCAACAATGCAAACGTATCCTTTCCCCTGCCGGAGAAATGGAAAGTTTTGTTAGCTCAGCAACGAAGAAGTTGCCGGAAATTGTGGCCCTTTAAGCAATGTCTTCAAAACGTTGGTCATAATAATAATACCAATATCTAACAATTAAATTAGAGTAACAAAATTTGTATACCTTGCATGAAGATTCAGTAGTTCAGCTAGCCCACTGCAATTTCCGGATTGTCATTTAAGATATTTGACAGACTTTGGTGCCCGCATGTAAGACATCGTTTGTGAGCAGGGGAACACAGTTGTCTGTTTTACCTGCATGGATTTAGAAGCTGTCTCAGAGTTGTTAGATAGAACCCGAAGTGTAAACCAGTAGTTAATTTAACTCTCTAGCACCGAGCACGAGGTCAATAATTTTCGCCAGGAGAGAAGTGATGAAATTCAACGATAAAAACTACTTTTAACACCTTCTGAACTGCAATCAATCGAGACATAAAAGGGGGCGATGAAAAGGCACATCGACTTCATACAGGGCGTAGTAAGCCCAGTAGGATGTAATTCAAAGCGAAAACATGGGACTGTTCACCGGGATTCCGTCGATTAGATTGTGGTGACCTTGAGATTCCCCGAATGAGTGTAAATTATTCTAAAATATTTCAAATTTATATTTTGGCTGAATTTATCACAATTAGTGTAGGCGAATGCTGTTAGCGTAATTACCCGGTTGGAAAACAGCATTTGCTAAATTTTCATGAGAAGACCAGGCTATAAGTAATAGGAGCAAGTGTATATCAGGTGTGATACCACTGGATCTGCAACGGTGCGATAAACTGAACTCGTTGTTAACCCGCTCCATGAATGAAGATCCCTTAGTTCCAGGCTAAGAGAGTATATTTGGGTCATAAATAAAATAGATGTTACAATAAACTTGACAACGGCGCAGCTCAAGTAAAGCAAGATTAGCAAGTTATTTGGTATTGGTTCATTATTAATATTAGAGAATAACGCTTTCAATAACATCTCGTTGTTTCCTTCTTTGCTATCAGTCACTAACCAATCCGCTGTGTAAAAGCATGCAATCCATAAACCACTCTGCGCTAATCTCTTTTGCAGCTCAGCAAATTGACATACGATAACTCACCCATCAGGATTTTGAAAAAATGTTCCAGTGAACCTATGGAAAATTCTGGGGAAAAAAGAGTGCACCTAATTCAGTTGCGCATACAAATCCTTCCATATAATATGTTACTGTCTGAGAGCATGCATAAATCTATCCAACTAATCAGCAGAAAGATTAATGCAATGTCAGATCATTGTGTACTTGCTGATGACGTGTTGAAAATTGATTTTGGTCGAGCGTTTGGTGAGTTTTGGGAAGATTTGCACTTGAGTACATTAACTGGCTCATTATTGCAAACTGATTATGCGAATGGCTGTTATTCGACGGGGGCTAAAGGAGACACACTTTACCATTATTAATTATTCAGTTCACGCAATTTTGCTAAGCAATCTTTCAGAACGGATCTTTGTAAATAAAACGCAACATGATAGCGGCGCAGTGTTACCCCATTCCACATTTCCATTAATGTGATAGATTGCTTAGGATACAGAAGTGCTAAATTAACATCCAGGTTGCATCTGGTTAATGTAGAATGATGGACATATTCTATAGTAAAATGCTTAGAAAAATAAAGCTTGGTTAATTTCTGCACCTGACTCGATAATCATACGAAGTTTTCTTGCTAACCAACATACTAGTTTTTCACTCAAATATCGATTTCGGGCATTTCGTCTTGTGAAAACACGTCGCAATATTTATTGCAAGTCAAACCAAGTTGCTATAAAGGAAAAACGATCTGGATTACTTATACGCTAACACTGTTCAACACATACATCAAGAAGCTTAAATCGACACCTTTTTAACTGATTCCCAAATTCTGCAAGCGGATACTTGTCAGCTTAATGAACTAAGCCTAAGGCCGTATTAAATTCTGTTTTACTCCTTGAGGTAATTCATATGTGTTTTGATTAATGTTCTCCAACATTCACTTCTACTATATTAATGTGATCTCCACATCTGTAAACAATGTCAGCAATTTGAATTTGCTGATAATATCAAGGTTCAGCGAAGAAATTTCTTCGTCGAGCTGTGCGTTACTATCACTGTGGGCATATTTCACGAATATCAAGGTTGTCTATGAGCTTAGGCGTAACGAACTTCACGGAACTTTACTGGCCATCCAAGATGACCTGTGTCTCCTAGAGTCTTGATGATCCATGTGGATGATTAACCACTTGGCTAACAAATCCCGTTTCATTTTGTGCGGTTGTCTCGTCCCCGAAGTATCTATCGCACTAAACAATGTACACGTCCCTACATAGTTGTCCAGGCGTGAGCTGGAAATCTAAATTCATAAAAAGTATGTTCAAATGAGAAAAAGTCCCTCGGTGAGCTTCCAAAACGACCAAAATACGTTCTCTCCTGAACTCAGATTACGACTTAGGAATCGCATACCAATATTCTACCTACAAATACCGCTCATCTAAAAAACAGGTACGTTTGTAGCAATTGAGCTGCGTCGTTACCGTCAGTCTATCTCATCAGGAGAAATATACGCATTATTATTAGAGCCCTTCAGATGAAATCAGTAGACTCACTGCTAGAACCCAACCGTCAGATGAAACTTGATGACTGTAGAAACCAACATATGTTTAAAAGCTTGCAGATTAAAATCATATTAGCGAACCACAATATTCGTCATCAGTGAAGGCTTTTAGAGCAAGCGTCCGTCAAAAGATCGTATGACACATTCTATAAGGTGGATGTAGACTAGATCAATTGATACTTTATCTCCACAACTTCTGCTATAATTACTAAACGCACCTCGACCAGAACTCATCTATTACCTTGTATGACCGCACCTGTGCTTTTGAGAATTTATAAAATGAAAGCGAAGTGAGGTTAGTGGACCAAAATCCCTATCTCTAAGCTCTCTAAACGTGTGTGTTAATAATTTACAGATATATGTAACGGATTTTCAACATTTGTTTAACCACTAACACCATTCCAGACATTTGTGAAGCAGTCATAATAACACGATTTCAAAAAATGTCTACACAGAAGTCACGATCGATCGCACGCACCGCCAGGTTTTACACATGGTAAAGTTCGCTTCTCACTAGCAATTTTAACAGCAAAAATACCGATAATGCCAGATAACTAGACTAAAAACCGGGATAATAAAGATATGTCATAATGTTATATAATGGATGTAAAAGCCAATGATTGACAAGTCGGTGGGATAGTTAGCTTGAAAATTACATGACGGGAGTGTCGGTAAGTGGCTCATAGTTACGCAGGCGTGATTATTCTTGCCTAGAGTCAAAGAGGAAAATGACACTTCCGGCTGTTTATCCTGCACAAATATCCTCATCTGACGGCCAAGCGTATTTTATTTAGTGTATATGTAATAAGGGAACGTTAAGGTGTTTTCGACTATTTATAAGGTTAGAGCACTAAATAGGTGAAGTGGACTGTGACTTTCGGCGGGAGAAACCTTTCCGTCCACATTCCAGTTGACTGCATTGCGTCGCCAACTTAGCTGTTGAACTCTCAACTATGAGATTTAGTTGATTTTCAACAAATGTGCAAGTGTGGTTTGGGCGTTTTTTTGATCTGATTTACCATTATGAGTTGGGTCCATATGCATTGAGATCATCCGCTGTAGACATTTATAAATTTTTGTTTGTGTAAATAGGGAAGGCTGGACAAACCTCTGATGATCTTCGTCTCCTAGCAGTTTGCAGTGTCGCGTGCTGTAAGTTCGTGCTTCTACAGTGTTGCCAGACTTAAATAACAGCTTTTACTTGCGGATCCCACTACCCTGCAAGCATTTTCGGGAAGTGTAATACCGTGAAATTCCCGTACGCCATAAACATTAGACTGAATTGCTGTTTTGCGTTCATTCATGTTTTTGTTGTCTCAAACAACGGAGGTTATCTTTCACCAACCGGCCTAAATGGATAGAATAAAAAGTCCTCTGAATATGCCGTGACTTTATCTGGTAGTCGTGAGTGCACTGCTGGCGTGTGTTCAGGACTTTGCACGTGGTGGCGTTGAAACTGCGCATTTTCATGATGGTACATGCGTACACTTTGTCCAGATTCTTTTGTATGACAGCGCGATCTACAACTATAGTGACAGTACACCACGTCTTTAGGTATCCGCTGCAAGTATGACAGTGGAAGATTTCCCTCTTGCAACTTGATTTGTGAAGACCAAGAACGGGCGGGGCCTAGGCACGGAGCATTGATGCACGCGGCAATATATTTATATTGGTTCAGATGTTCTGCGATCAATCACAATCAGACGACGTTGAATGAGTAAGTTATTAATCTAGTTTAGAACGGGCACCATTATTCCATAGTTCTGAAGCCTGTGAAATAAAACGTGACATGCATCCTTTCGAAAGCTATGCAGAAATCTAGATTGGTGGTATGTACTACACCATCATCAACAAATTCCCTCCAGCATGCGCTAGTAATCAACAGCTTAGTGTTATGGGAAGATTTAGCAAAGACTCATGTTGATTTTAAATGAAAACTACGCTATTTAACAGGCACCTATGAGTGTCTCTGCAACCCGACCTATTTATCTTGCGCACCAACAGGATTAAATTTATCCGGCTGGTGTTCGCTGCTTCTACGGTGCTGCAAATGTTGTAAATATGAAAATGGTCCCGCGCTTCCACTTCCTGGGCACCGGTGTCACGATCAGAGATATTTTTTGAAACTATTACTTACAAAACATGTGTACTTACGGCAGCCACTTTCCACGCCTTTTGGAAAATGCCTTATGCACCAAGGGAACTTTACCCGCGCAAGAGCATAAAACGCTTTTGAACAATTGTGGTAGTAAAGGCTATGTGGTAAAGCACCGATGATGGCCTAGTCCGGACGTATGCCGGATATAACAGGACGGCACACACTAGAAGCTACAGATAAATTGTTGTCTGAGGAAGTGGTCCGCCTTGGGTGCCGTGTGTGCTGAACTTCATGCTGCCTGAAGACCAGGACTTCCGCGCACAATTCTAAAATGATTTTTTATTTGTCTTTATGACAGTTTGGGTTTAGAGTAAACTTTTATCACCATGTCATGTTGCCGCTTTAATTTATCTGTGTGGGAGAGTTCGACTCAGTGGATACTTTGCGTTGTATAGATATCACAGGTGGCTTTGATCGGAGAAGCTATGTGGGCGCGCCAAGCTGTGGCCCTCAATGCCATGCATTTCCGAGTTCTGTCCCTTAGAAACTAGTTCATCTTTTCCCAGAGGTGGATTTTTGTCACTGATCTCCTTACGACTAAGTAGTTAAGCTACCAGTCCAGTTCGTCTCAGCCTACTTCGTATTACAGATTGGCTAGGAAAAGCATGCTTGTTGCACCAATGTGGTAAGACAAAACATCATAGTAGGTTACAAACATAAGTTCCTCGATATCATCTTTAATGTATTCTGTGTAGCGCATGTAGCAGAACAGTATTGTTGCATAATCGATGTGGCTCCAAGTGGTGCACGTTGTTATTACATTGCTCACGTGTGTATCGCTGATAAAAGCGAGGTCATAAAGGCTGAATATCCCCCTCTTGAAACACGTTAGAGAAGTGCCGTCGTTATACGGCGTTGGACCAGCTATTAGCTCTTGTAATTCTGCCTTAAAATGCTCACTGAAAGTGACTGAGGTTTCTATGACGTACTGGTGAACGTAGCTGTGAGAGAAAGCTAATGGGATGTACACAGTTTATGTTCGAACCGTGTTCATTGCTGTAATGGAAAATGCTGGACGGTTTAAAATGGCCACTAGACATTTAGTGCCCTGCCAAGGTCTAGGCGGTATTACAAATTTTCTGCTGTTAGATTAACTGCATGGAAAATGCAGTCGATATGTAAGTCGCAACAGTAGTGAATAGTTATACCGCCTCCAAAGCAGGTCAGTCGTCGCGCAATAATGAAAACAGGTAATGCGATCTCAGTGTTGGTAATCATATCATTCACCTTTGTTTCGTTTGCCATGATGGAGTCTAAAACAGTGAAACGGGAAGGCGCTAAATGGTCAGCCAATTTTCTGTGAGTGTCTCAAGCGGTTCATACGGGCCATTAAGATAATCGGATGCCATAAGGGTGTCTGACCACGCAAGCGTTTCCAACAAATTTACGCTGACCTAGTTGTGGCCGGCCGACAATTAATTTTTTGAGGCAACTCTTGCCTACCTCTCAGGGTTGTTTGGAGATGTTATAGAGGGTGCCTGCTACCAAATCTTTCATAGGCCATTCGCGGTGGATTGTGTGCTTCTGATTTTGCAAACGGCTTTGAAGTGGCTCTGCTCTCCTATTCAGAAATGCAGACAACTCTATTCGCGGTAAACGTTTGCTGGTTTTGTGCTCCTGCGGACAACGTAGAACTGACTACGACCCCTTTCAGATGTATTTCTGCTGGCAATTTGTTGCCTATCTCATGCCAACTTCAGAACGCTTTTGTAACTAATGTTTGTAGTGGAGAATGGATTGCAGCTCTCTTGGACCACATCCTTTACAGTTAGGTTATATGGGTAAACTTGAAGTTAAGTTGGCAATTACGTCTTGGTGAGATAAAATTAACAGTTTTGACACCACTCCTCTAAGTCAAGAGCTGGGTCTATGACTTGTTGAAAGAGTCGACTATGCCAACACTATGGAATATGATTGAATTGCTGTCTCCTTTCCCTCTCTCTCTCTTTTGCTTCCTTTGCCGACGCTTATCTAAATAAATGCCTGGATGTATGCAATAAAAAATTACTTGACTCGGGTTAAGAAGCACTGACGGTGTTATCGCGAAAAGTTAATGTAAAGAGCGAGCGAGTACATTAATTATCAAATGGAGGACAGATAGTTTGGCACGAACGTCATAATTCAAATAGCGATGAAGAACAGATGGCAAGTGCGAGATCTTTGCTTTGCCACTCG
>CALYDF020001162.1:0-24505 GCA_944474145.2 Dicrocoelium dendriticum
ACTGCCTGACCGGAATACGAGTGAGCGTTCCGAGCGACGCACTGCACTGGTCGCGATGGAACTATCGCGCTACGGGATCGGCATCGCCACACTCATGGCGTCCCGGCCCGTTGACCAAGACAAACTGCATCAGGCTGGTGCTGGTATACACGTTCCACTGGGTGGGGAACGCCACATCAGCACCGCATGATTGTAGGGTCGGATTTGAACTATCCGATCGCATAAATTAGGGGCGTCGTGTCGTGGGTAGTATGCTGCGTTTTGTATTGCCTCTTGATGTTCGCTTCCTTAAAATCTGCGACCCTTTTCAAACAAAGCAACCCCCACACTTTTTCAGTGGTTCAGTGATAACATACTTCTGTCTCCACTTCTTTTGGAAGGGGCGACCTACGTCATCAAATCTTTTTTTAGTCGCATTCTTCTTTCTAGACCAGGAATGAAAAACATAACGAAAAAGTTAAGCAATCAATTTATATTTTTTCAGTTTAGTTGTTAGTAGTTCCACGTCGTCATGTTAGTGGTCGTGGTCTTCGTCGTCCTCGTAGTAGTAGTAGTAGTAGTAGTAGTAGTAATAGTAGTAGTAGTAGTAGCAGTAGTAGTAGTAGTAGTAGTGTCAGTAGTAGTTGTAGTAGTAGTAGTAGTAGTAGTAGTAGTAGTAGTAATAGTAGTAGTAGTAGTAGCAGTAGTAGTAGTAGTAGTAGTAGTAGTATGTTTACCGTAGGTGCTGTGAAAGTGGATTAGCAATGTTTTGCGGTTTGCGCAATCAAATGATCAGTAAGGTGACTGTTGTATCTAAAGCAGTACTTTAAGTAACATAACACAATGACAATTTAAACTGAAATAACCTATAAAATAAAAATCCCGTTCTCTGAACAGACTAACTTTATGTAATAATAGATAATAAAATGTTAACGAAGCCACCTTTTTTTCTATAGTTAAAGTACAAAATTTACTCTCCCTATCTGGGTACTACTAAGCCATACTGGATCATTGATGGTTGAATGACACGAATCCAATGCTCCCATAAATGAAACAAGATTGGATCACAGTATGATACTATTAAAATGCATACAGTTAGACAAATTTGGGCAAACCTCAACTGTTCAGGTTCCGATATATCACCGTAAACGACAAATTGTAGTTGCACAATAGGAAGGGAATTGCTCTTCAATCCTGACATCCGGAGGACAAGTCAACTTAATCGACGCGTGACACTGTTAGCAGGGTCACCGGCCAATGACAGATCATCCGACCAAAGAGTGCTGTTAACATGGTTGTTGGCATCCCGTTCCGGTTATGCCTGTCACTGTGGCCTCCAACGGGACAGCCACAGGACTTCTGCGCCTACAGAGGGATCATGGGTGGCTTGTGCTGCACTACCCACAGCTCCAACCACACACCCCATATCCAGTGTAAACCCGAAGGAATAAGACCGGGAGGCATGCGGATGGGAGCCACGTTTCATCAACGGAGCCGACCCACACTGCTTCACAGACAAACACAGGCACGCTATATTTGGAAATCAAGCGCACACAAGGCGGTGGTTAAGCCGTAGACAGCTCCACACGCAAACCATGTGCATAGAACCACTCTTTGAGGCTAGCACGGTCATGGTGACCGTGCACCCCGTCCCCTCTAGCAACGATCACCTGTCTCCTGGAACCGTTTGAACTAGGTAGTGGGTAATAGACAGGTAGGCACCTTGTCGGTATGCACATCAGTCGCAACCACACGGGAATGTCACGAACAGACATTCACTTGGAATGAAGATACTAAATAAAATAAAACGGATAAGGCATACGGATATGCCGGCTAACCTCTTCACTTAAGTATTATATGGAAGAAAGTTATTATCAGCAAATTCTCCATAAACTCAAGATGACAGCAAATGAGATCATTGGTGGCCAAGCGATGACTTGGTCCAGGGGAATGAAGTCTCTCACTTCGGAGCTAGCCTCGGTTGGAGCGTCACGGATCCCTGGTAGTGGTCCAAGAGACGGTGAACACTCTGGCTGGATACATTTGCTGACATGGCAAGGAGCCGACCTCAGTGGCATTTGTGCTGTGAGTTTCTTTGTCCCTCCCCATCCCTTTTAGCCTCTCCCTCCATCTACGATCTCATTTCGTAGGGTAAAACATAACATTTTTTCTTTTTGCCTAGTAGCTGGCTGGAAGCTTACCGGAACGATGCGTATCCGTTGCTGGTAGCTCAGCTGGCATGCAACTGTTGTATCTATTTTTCCTTTGTGTATTGTATTATAAGTATGTATGTATGTATGTATTTCCTTCATGTATTGCGGCACAATAGCGGAGGTGTTTTCCCACCCCTAGCTGATGTGTGTAATGATGATGATTAACGAAATTAGCGACGTGAGTAAGTAAACATCCTATTCAGATAGACACAAAAACGAGGTAAATTAAGTATATTTACAAAATATAGCAAACTGATCACCTGAACGTAACTCGGCATGCAAGCACACGGTTAGTAAATCGAATGCACCGTACGTACCAACGCTGCGTTGGTCCTCCCTATGTTCTCAACAGCACCCGTCGTCTTTTTGTTGCTGATACCGAGTGGCCTCGCTCGTGGCTCACAAGGCCTGCATGACTCAGGCACTCGCGACCGCATGTGCTACAGCACCATGTGCTGGACTTCGATGAAGTACACACCATCGGCGCCTGTCGCTTCCGCACCTGTCGCTTCTCCGCATGCACGAGGGCTTTTACACTGCGGCAACTACATTCGTGATCAAATGGGGGCAGGCACGTCGATCGACCGCGTTCGATCCCCAACACCTGAAATCGACATTAGTACGTGACAGGCTCACCTTGACAATGTTTTGGTGACAAAGCTTCGGTTTCTCCGCATGTCGCTCCCCAACACTCAGCTGAACATGTAATACACAAGCAAACAGATTGGACAGTTTGATGACGATAGTGGTTGCTATGTTGCAACACCATGAAGCTAGTGACGTCATACCTAGTGCATGGGGCGTCTGTTACCAATGTGACGAAAATAAATGAGGTCAAACATCGTCAGTGAGGGAATGAAGATGAAGCACTGGGCAAGGGTGTCAGCATACGGAGAATTGTACGGTTACCAAGATATGTATATGGGAGGGGCGTATGAGTGTGTTCATAATATCCGGGCCTTTTGGGGACATAGTGCACGTACTGTATTCGTAAGCACAATGTGAGGTCATTTGAATGATCGGAAAGCACAATCAAAGTGCCAGCATTTAGCAAGTTCCAGATGAAATTCCAATCATGCAAGATTCGGCTACAGTGATTTTTGCCAACATCTGGCGCCGTGGAAATTTTGCTCATGATGTCCTTAATGTTTTGTAATCGATTTAATGTCGTTTGTACGGAAAGAATACAGGCTTGCATTTATTAGTTCATGATGAGGCCACGGGCCAGTTGGAATGTTATCGCGGGCCGCATTTTGTCCGCGGGCCGGACTTTGGATACCCCTGTCTTAGACTGCGTGCATGCAGATGCCAACTCATTTGGCAGCATGGTACGGCCTGTGAGAAGCCATCGTGCAGTCTTGCGTAATCTCTGTTGTCCAGGCCGAGGCAAGGGGTCGATTAACTACCCCCAGCCAAGATGCTCAGTCTGCAAAGGCCTGACCTACACGTTAACGTAACACTCAGTTTATTTCGTAGACCTTTGGTGATGGTAACCAAGATTATGGTGCGGATGCGTGTGCACGACGTCAACTCAGGTAGGGCAATCGAATCAAGCTCTGTAGGCTCATTGGGAGTGGGGTCAAGGTGGTCTCTGCAGACTGCGTAATTTACTGCGACACATGAAGTAGGTTGACATTTGGACGGCTCATATATCTTCGGTTTGCTCAAGTAACAAATTCACAAGCAACTGGTGGTCTTTGAATTTTTTTATCCTTCCCCATTGTGTATATACTTGTGGTTGCAAAATTAGGCGTTGGTAGAAGTTTGGCAACTTTTTGTGTGCTTTGGTGGCATAGCATGGTACTAAGCCAAGCTAGGATCTGAGCAATCAGTCGCGTTTGTAATCACTACTTACGGATTCTAGCGTTTATCATTTGACGAACAGCTCAGACGTACGCACCATTGCCTCCACGTGGTAGGTGTGCCTGTGTTCTTAATCTGGAAAGTGTCAGAGAACGCAGCCCAGCTACGCTTGTGTAGTATGCAATTACCAACTAAAGAAGTTAGAACGAACTACCGTTGGATGTTGTTTGACATGTTCCGTCCATGTTTGTCCTCTGGTTTTACAGTGTTTGCTGTTTAATTACCCGAAAATACCGGCAAAACTCGGAAGCATTTGACTTGCTTTTTAGGTATGGTTAACATCTCCGCACTGCCCTATTATACTACTGACTGTGGTCTTGCACTGAAGTTGGATTTGTGTGTGGAATGCGGCCACATTTCAGCCACATCGTTCCGGCTTGTACTGTAATCATGCATGTGGCATCCGATTTGGTTGCATTTCTCTGTTTCGTAACTTCCACTCTCCATGCGTGGCAGATAACTGAGCGGCAATCTGCAGACGGTGTTATCCGACAAGTGCCGGATGAGTTCTTCCACACGGTTTTCGTACACATAGCAGTGCCAGGCCCATTTAATTACGTAGAAACTACGATTACTCTCATGGTAGTTCTCGACCCTATCCTTCCGTCATATATATTTTATGTTTTACAGAACCTATCTAATGCACAAGACGCCGGTCAACTGTCTCCGGATGTCGCCAAACTCTGTGTTCCCCATCCAGGTAAACGTAAAGAGAGGTCCAAAGATCAAAGACGAGAGTCGGCTCCCGCTCCTGCCCAGCGATCATCCTCTCAAAAACTTCATTCCATTCAGGCGCTAGAGACAGATACTCTTCACTTTGCTATTCCAATGGTGAGTTCGACGTGCAAATTTTGCAATACATCGAAATTGCTGTGGCGTTTTTTGACTGTTTATGTTGAAATTTGTTCACTTAATTGGCTAATTTTGCTGCAGAGGTTTCATCACCAGTTGAGGTGATTTCGTGAATGCTTTACCACGTAGAGAGTAATCTCGCGAATGTTGAGTTTATTCTCCTGGAAAAGGTGACTACAAAGGGGAAATGGCACAGCGAAAACATGTAGGGTTAGCTTACTAGGAATACATTGTAGAATTTAGTAGAATGTGGCTGAAAGAAGAGGAAAACTGTTACTAATAGAATGTTCAGAAAAAGAAGACAACCAAAGTTCTGACTGACGCCAGCAATCAACTATCACCGGTGTATCAAGCAATGATACAAGTAAATAACCGTAATCGCATACATTTGAACTGTCGGCACAGGTGGAACACGGAGAAATGCGATTGGCTCGTACAGCAAACCAATCGGGTGGCATGCAGTCAGTGGTATTTACCTGCGATTAATGGAAGGCGGAAGCATTCATAATCCATGTTAACACAGTGACGTCCTTGTCAACTGTGTGCTGCAATTAATGAGTGTTTTTGAAAGTCAAATACAGCTGTTGTAACACTTCACTTGCTGTGTCTTTCGGGGGAATACTAAACATGGTGGTTACATAGCTTAAACTAAAAACGAAGTTTGAATTTATAGACATCTGACACTGTCTGAAGTCAATCTTGTCATCTTACGATCTGCGATGATTCCAACCTGTGTTTCACTTGAGCTTACTTTAGGGAGTCATTCTTATTGCAGACTTTGACAGGGCGGTCTTGTCAACATGCTGGAAAGTGTTGCATGAAGATACTAAGGGCCAATCAAGTTGATTGCAAGGTTGTAATAGGTACATAGCGTTCCCCTGATTACCCGACTTCTTTCCTCTTCGCGGCGTGGAGCCACACTAGATGTGCTGTATGCGGTTTGTTGTTAGTTAATTCGCTGGTTATTATATCCAAAATGACAATGAAAAATGTACAGTGCAGAGCAGAACGGTCGGCCAAACACTAGTTTATGATGCAAGTGAGTCAGTTAAAGAGCATGATAAAAATTTGGCAATTGATTCCCCCAGCTGCGGGGCGATACCGTGTTTTGCTATTCAAGCACATTTTGATAACTTAGATTATTCATTTGTTAGTTGAACTGTTCACTGAGTTTGACACTTTTGTTGCCGTCGTTTCATCACCAATGGAAGAGTCATTTCAAACGCACTGATACGTTTGCAATCAAATCGCCGGGATCGGTGAGCGGTACACTGATTTCTGAGTGTTACTGTACTTCCCCTCTAAAACACCATTTCTAGAATGATGCTGGTGACGCTCAGAGCATCGTCATCCAGGTGGAATCCTTCAAATCTCCGAAACCCCATGGTCCGCGAAAACGAGGAAACGTGGGTGATCAAAAGAATTCTAACACAGTTTTCCATAACGCTGCTAGTGCCACTGAATCTTGTCTTTCGTTGCTGGCGTCTGACACACTTGATAGCTTTCGTACACCTGTACCCAAAAATGCAAAGAAAGTAACTGCTCCGTCGAGCAGAAAAGCATCGTGTAAATCGCCTCCGATCATTCAACTGGCACAAACAGCTCGGATACTATCGATGGGCAAAAGGATTCCCTCTCATAAACACAGGCGAGCTGTTGAGAAATCGTCAATACTGTTTCGTCCATCCGATCAGCCCACGGTCGAGGTTCGCCAGTTTCCAACTGACACAGGGCACACCAACTCCAAATCTTCGGTATTTAGACCCCCTGTTGTTAGGGTTCAAGTTCGACGTTGCTGCATACAAGCGTTTGTCTCAGTTATTTCGCGGCATCTATCGGGACTAGTTTTGCTTAATTCTCGTCCCCGTTTCAGTCCACAGGGCTCCCCAAAGCTGCTGACCAGAGTAACCCGCATACACGGTTGGATCCAACGGAAAATTTGGAAGAATTCGTACTTCAGCCAGCTCCAAAAGTAAGTTTGAAAGTCATGGTGTTCTATCAAGCATTCTTGTGTTTTTTCACTTCAATTGATTACGAAGTTTCTGCCTTGTATGTATATTTCTGATATGCTGTACCGAAACTACATGCGGTCGATTTTAATGACTGTTACACGCAGTTCATCGGAGAGGTCTTTCCATCCTAAATTGTTTCGTATGTTTGCATAGAGGAGGTGATTAAACTCTTCCAAAAGCATGCGTTTGAGAGACTAGTCGTAACCGATGCACCACTCTAGTGCATTCGAGACCCCACAACTCAAGGTGACAAATTATTCAATGGATGATTCATTCAACTTCACTTTGAATTGAAATTGGCATGATCATGCAGTGGACTGTATTACTTGTTGCAAGACGGCCTCACACTAGTTAACACTTTCCAAACGCCTAAAATTCTGCCACAACTGTTTGGAACACTCCCTGCGTAGTCAGTCTGCACCACATAACTAAGGTATATGTCAAAGAAAGTTCAGATGTATCTGCAATGTAACGTTCTTCTACATCTGTATCCCTGGGCATAAAAGAGTGGCTTAGAAAGTATGCTGAATAAACAAGGTTGAACAACAATTAAAACAATGGAAGTCGATAGTTGTACACCTTTTGCACCCGTTTTCGTCTTCATATATGGTTTTCAACTGATGGATGATTTTAACTCAGCAAACAATTCCCATCTTTGAGCGATTGTTAGTTAGGCCAGTTGAGTGCTTACCGTTGACGCAGAAAATATGTCATGCTGGCGCGCTTTCTTTACCTAGCTTGCCGTCACCTAGCTTAATTGGCCACAGCAATTTGCGCTCTACACCCTCAGCTTGCACAGTTCATGTTGTATTAGCCGGATCGAAATGGTCTCAGCCGTCATTAGTAGGCACCTATTAACTTCTTTGGGATTGCGCTTTGGCACTGCAATGGGGTCGCCCCTGGATTCATTGCTTACCGACAATTTCCTTGACCATCGTGGAGGTGGGCCTCTCCGAACAATTATCGTCTCACTTGCTTTCTACTGGAGATACAATGATGATTCTTTTCTAATTTCTGCTAAAAAACACTTCTGTTGCTCATCCGCTAGATCAGTTTAATAGACCACAGGTGTTTATAAGCGATATTAAAAGGGAAGGAATGTTAGACTTTCTGGACATATTGCTAAGCAAACGAGAGGGCGGCCCATTCCAGAGGAGCGTCTATAGAAATTGCACTTGGACAGGTGAATATGTACATTTTCACAGTTTTGTACCGTTGAAGTACAGAGGAAACTTAATTCGTTCTCAGTATTATCTTGTCAGCAAAATTGGTGGTCCAGACACTAGGGAAGGCGAAAGGTAATGCATGCTTAGGACACCACAGGATGCCGGTTACCCCTTTTCTTTCATTCAGAGGCAATCTGTGATCCGTGACCAACGAGAACCGTCCGTAACTGTGCCGAGAGTGGATATATATCCTACTGTCTCTTTCAAAGGAATGTCCTCTTCGGTTTACTGAACAGGAGACTTCTTTGAATATATATATATATATATATATATATATATATATATATATCGTTGGCGGCATTCGGTATCGGATTTACCTGTCACTGTGGCCAGCCACAGGACGACTGCACCTGCAGAGGGACCATGGTTGGCTTGCGCTGCACCACCCACAGCTCCATCCACACACTCCATATCCAGTGTAAACCCGAAACAATAAGACCGGGAGGCATGTGGATGGGAGCCACGTTTCATCAACGGAGCCGGCCCACACTCCTTCACAGGCAAACACAAACACGCTTTATTTGGGGAATCAAGCGCACACAAGTCGGTGGCTGGACCGTAGTCCGCTCCACACTGAGTGCATGTAACCACTCTTCGAGCCTAGCACGGCCACAAGGACCGTGCACCCGGTCCCCTTCAGTAACGACCAACTGTTACCTGGAGCCAGTATGGACGAGGTAGTGGGTAATAGACAGGTAGGCACCTTGTCAACATTCACATCAGGCGCATCCACAGCGGGGAGCTCAAGCAATATCTACTTCTGAAATGTAAGATTACTCATCACGCAGGCAAACGTACCACATACCCCGTCTTATTGGCCTGGATTAGTAAATTGTATGGGAACATACTTATGGTGCTTCTATTCCTCATGCAATAATGCCTTCTCCGGCACCTGAGAAACCGCCCTTTGGAGCAGTTCACGGAATTCGCATCGATCAAATTTGCCTTGGATTCGCAACACCTGAAATCAACATGAGTTTGTCATAAACTCACCTTCTTCATGTTCTGGTAATATTATTTTCCGTTTGCTCGAATGTCGTTCTACTGCATTAAGTTAGCCGTACAAAGCGGTATGAGTATCCTCGTCGAATTCATTCTGTATGCATATATAGATAGATTGGCGTCATCTTTGTCCAATGGCAGTTCGAATACAACATATGTACATGCGTTTATCCATACTTAAGTGCGAGCATGCATACACTTGACAATACATGACCCCACAACACGCCCACACATCGCCGTGGTTGTGGTGGACTATGTGATTGTGGCCTGATGGTGCAACTGACGACATCAGATCAATCGGTCTGTGTCGCGGCCTAGTCTCTCGCGTTAGCTGCTTAGCAGACACATTTCGCCAACTGGTCCATCACCACGCAATGGCACAAGAGCATCCGTCTCTCGTAGGTAAGTAGAGGTACAGAGCGGATCGACTGGTGTCCGTATGAAAGGAATCCTGAGACTTTGTTAAACGTAACACCATTGTCACTTAGCGTACCTTGTTTCTTTTGCACTTTCCATGTACAATAAGAAATTAGCTCAAGGGGTTAACTGAGTTTATCGGCTGCTCTCAAGTGTTGCATGGCTATGAGCAGAACCATTCAGAAAGAAACTGAAATATTTAAATGGTTTGCCAATCGGTAGAGAGACCTGGCTGCGGCTACAGAGCACACGTAGAGCCTTTTCTAGAAAACGGACCATCATGTTCCATGTTTTGCTCCGACCATTAGTTGGCGGGCTACAGCTACTGAAGTGAGAACTTTCACAAGTTACTCGACGGATTGGTGTCAAGTGGCAGCGAAAGAGTTTGAAGGAAAACGTGTGTGTGTGTGTGTGTGTGTGCGAAATCCTACAACTAGTTGGCAAAACATTTACGGAGACATTTCAATTGATTAACCAAGCATACGGGAGGACTGTTTAAGTCGCTCACATTGCTATAAGATGTTTAGGCGCTTTGAACACAGCAGAATGTCGGTCTGGATGATCCCAAGCCTGAGAGATCTTCCACATTAACAGACGATGACCTTGTCAAGTGAGAGTCCGTGCAGTATTCCTCGAAAATCGTTGTTTGTCTGCTTTGAGAAGTTACTGACGAACTGGACTTCAGCGTAGGATCATACCAATATTTGTGAGTGATAGACTGGAGATGTGTCGTGTCAGTGCACAATTCCTACCCAGCCTGTCGACTGACGATCAGAAACAGAGGCGTGTTGAATTAAGCCATGAATTGACAATGACACGGACACTCATCATCATCATCATACATGTTAGCTAGAGGTGGGGAACACCTCAGCTACTGTGCCGCAATACAAAGAAAAAAAGGAGAGAAAAAATAACAACTGGTGAAAGCTGGCTGAGCTACCGGTAACGGATGGGCATCGTTCCGGTAAGCTACCAGCTGGCTGCTGTGTACCCCAAAAAATTATTATGCAAAATTATATAAGGCTAAGTAATGAGATCGTGGTTGGAGGGGGAGGCTAAGAGGGATGGGGTGGGACAAAGATACTCACAGCACGAACGCCACTGAGGTCGGCTCCTAGCCATATCAGCAAGTGTGTCCAACCACACGTGTTCATCGTCTTTCGGACCCCAACCAGGGAGCCGAGACGCTCCAACCGAGGCCAGCTCAGAAGTGAGGGCCTACATTCCTCTCGAGCAAGTCATCGCTTGGCCACCCCTCCTCTTCTTCCATCCACACCCGCGGCGCGCAAACAACACACGTCGCGGAAGTCGGTGGGCTGGCATGCGTAACACGTGTCCGAGCCATCGGAGCCTGATGCGTGAAATAACGGTGCTGAGCGGTTCATTTCCTTTTCCTGTGCCATAAACAAGGCGTCGAACACGCTCGTTGCTCACGCGGTGTTCCCACCAAATGTGAGCTAAATTATGAAGGCACCGGTGGTCGAAGGTAACTAGCGTCTTCAGGTCCGCTGCCTTAAGCGGCCAGGTTTCACAACCGTACAATAGGGTCGAACGTACTGCTGCACTGTACACTCTACCGTTCAGAGCAAGAGTGATGTCGCGCCGGCGCCATAGGTGACGAAGGTTAGCAAAAGCGCCCCGAGCTTTTGCTATACGATTCGTGATTTCATCTTCAATCCCACGGGCGCTGATACAACTTCCCAGGTAGTTGAATTTTTGAACGACTTCTAGCTGATCCCCACCAAGGGTCAGCGCAGGAGGCGGTCCAGACCAATCTTGGAGGAACGCTTTGCACTTCGAGGGTGCGAAGCAAAGGCCGAAGTGACGGACAGCTAGTGCTAATTTGTCCAGTGCCGCTTGGCACGTTTGTGAGCTGTCACAGATGAGGGCAATATCAGCAGCATACTCTAAATCAAGAAGTCGTTCTCCTGGGAGTAGCTCCACATTTTCTAAGTCGTGTCCTGTAGACTGATTTTCATGACTTCGTCAACAGCGAAGTTGAAGAGGAATGGTGACAGCTGGCATCCTTGTCTCACGCCGCTGGAGATATTAAAGGGCGACGACAACTTGCCGTAAGCCCTCACTCCGCCCAAGCTACGCGCATATAATGCTCGGATAATATTCACATATTTCTCAGGTACACCTTTCCTGAGTAGACAGTCCCAAAGTGCGTGTCTATCCACCGAATCGAATGCACCTTTGATATCGAGGAACACGACAACGGTGGGCCGCCAATATATGTGACGGTGCTCCAACAACTGACGCAAGGTGAAGATGTGGTCAATGCAGCTACGACCTCGACGAAATCCAGCTTGCTCTTCACGAATCTGGCTTTCACGAGTGCCAGTCAGACTGTGAAGGATGACAGAGGCAAGCAATTTGGAGGCGATGGAGATCAGACTGATTCCTCTATGGCTGCCGCATTCCGATCGTGAGCCTCCTTTGAAAATTGGGACTATGATGGAGCGGCTCCAATCGGTTGGGACAGTCTCCGGCTCCCACAGTTTCACTAGTAACTCGTGTAAATCATCCACAAGAGCAGGTCCCCCGAATTTGAAGAGGGCTGGAGAAAGGTCATCAGGTCCCGCGGCTTTATTTAACTTCAACAGTTTGATCTCACGTTCGACTTCTGAGCGAGAGGGTGGATCCAAAGGAACAGCCCACGGAGCATGGCGATCACTGGTCGGCGAGAAATCTAACAATTCCGACCGATTAAATTGCCTTTCAAAGTGCTCAGCCCAACGTTCCAGGCGTTTTGATAAGTTGTGGATAGGCCGTCCACTCTCGTCACGTATAGTTTCACTAACACCAGGTCTCCTGCTGCCCGTTTCCCGTATAAGACGGAATAACTCACGATGGTTACCAAGGGCAGCGGCCATTTCCATCTCTGTTGCACGACGAGACCACCAGGATTCGCGGTCTCTCTTCAGGTTAGCACGGAGTTTTGCCCGGAGCTCTTTGCGAGTTTCATTGTGTTCGCTTGCATCCGGAATATGCCGGCGAGCATCTATAAGTTCCAAAGACTGTGAAGAGACCCAATGTTCATGTTGGCGATTAGACATACCACATGAGGATTTGCCTGCTGCTAGTAAGGCCTGTTGCATATGAGACCAGTGAGCTTCAATTGCATCCAGTGAGCGTTTATCCAACTCGGATGACAGCGTAATTTGATAGGCGTTCAGAACAGCTGGATTCACCAGTCTGCCGGTGTCAATGCGCTCACAACATCGTCTTGGACGTCCGCCAAAGCGCATCCGCAGGTCAGCACATACAAGTGCTTGGTGTCAACACCTGTGCTCCAAATCGAGCGACAGTTCTGGATGCAGCTTCTCCAGCGGTAACTGATAGCAATGTGATCGATTTGCGTCCATAGCTGCTTCGAGGCTGGTGGGCGCCAAGTCACCCTCCGGCGGGTGCTGTGTCGGAAATTAGTGCTCGCAAGAAATAAGCGAGCTTCCTCACACAAATGAAATAACCGCTCACCGTTATCATTACGGGAGCCTATACCATGTTGGCCGCCCAGATGCAGCTCATCTGTGGATAATTTTCCAACTTGAGCTTTCAGATCCCCAGCCAGCACTACAGTGTCCGAGCTTCTTCTGTGGCGAAGGAGTTCGTTCCGTTGGCGATAGAAATCGTCTTTTACCGAGTCATCGCTACAGTTTGTCGGTGCATGGGCAGCGATAACGAATAGACACCTGTTAGTCCCACGCGACTTCGAAGTTTTGAACGAGCCAGCCAATCGGACCGCACACATCCGGCTACTGATTGGAATCCAATCAACCAGAGCAGCTTCAGCCCGGGGACTCAGGGCAATACCAACACCGGCTTGGCCGGCGCTCGAAGCTGCATCGTCACCGGATAGGAAAGTGCTGCTAGTGTCACCTGAAGGGGATCGCAGAGTGAGTACAGAGCTCGAGTCTTGCAGGCGGGTCTCCGATAAGCAGCAGATATCGATCGAGAGGGTCTCCAATGTTCGGGCAAGTGCTGCCTGTTGACCGATCTGAAGCAATGTGCGAACATTGAGGCATGCCAGTCTGAAGGAGGATCGAGGGCTCCAAATGTAAGCCGATGAACTGGAACGGGCCGCTTGCTTGGACATGGGCCTGTTGACAGTGCAGGAGTGACGCTCTGCGTTCACCTGTGAGTTAACGCTAAAAGCCAAGCGACTATTGAAGCAAGGTGGGGGAGGGCCGAGAATTGGGGGGTTGAAAACAGGGGGATAAAAGTGAAGCTGGAACGGGACGATAAGGATGAAAAAGCGCAAGAAGGGGAATAAGAAGATGGGAAGGCTTGAGCCGTAGCATCCAAACCCCTATCCACCCTGCTCGATGCAGCAGATAGGGCACCGTTGATTATCCTCTGCGGTGGCCAGCGCATCAGAAATTTGTTTGGGGAAGGATTCATTGTATTGCGTGGGCAGGATACTGTCAGGTTGCCCAGGCCTAGACAGGAGAAGGATTAGGGTTCCCAACCAAAGCCTTTGTTTCAAAAACCTGGCCGCAAGGCAGCGGGTTTGGCACTGGACTACAAGGAGTCCGTTTTAAGGAATAAGGAGCCACTACCATTCCAACCCCCAACCTGGAGGACCAGGAGACTGAGTTTGTCTGGCCTCTAACCATTGACCACTCTGGTATGAGTGGCTCTGAAGCTGCAAAAGCACCACCCAGTATAGCTCATTGGATCACTGAGGCACACAAACCATCGCACCACGGTAAGGTCCAGCCTCATTGCGATGGGACACGGACACTGAACATGAATATTTCTTTAGGAGCATCGCGGCAGTCAATGAGAGATGGATTTATAGCTGCGATGCTGAAAGAAAGGTGCAGTTAACGTGTTCGGTTGCGAGCGGGTCTCCTCATCCAAGAAAGCACTCATGATCAGGTCAAGGACCAATGGTGATGTTGGTTGTATTCCTGGAATGAAGAAGCACTGTCCATCTGGAATGTGTACCAGGGAATTCTAACGCATTTGATCTATGTTATACACAGATAGATGTCTGAACTAGGAAAACCAGACGTGGAAGTTGCACAATGACAATGTGCCGGCTAACACATTCCTTTATTTCCGTAGTTAACTAGCGAAACGCCAAACGCCAGTTGTGCTTCATCCACATTATTCTCCGGACATAGCCCCAGCAGACATCTTGTTTCCAAAACCCTAAGCAGGTCGAAAGAACGTTTCCAAACCTTAGGGGAGATTCAACGCAACCTGATAAACGCCTTGCGCGCCATCCCAAAAGTGCGTTCAAGGAGGCTTTCTAATAATGGAAGCACTGTTGAGAATGGTGTATTGCCAGTAGAGTGGATTAATCTTCGAGTACATTGCTCAAAGTGTTGTGCAATAAGCAGTAAAGAGGGTAAAGCAATTATAGTTGCTTTTTGAAGACGCGTACGTTACTGTACACCTTTGGACTTGAGAAACATGTTGTAGTTAGTCTCACTCATTGACTGCATAAAGGGTTGTTATTCCTTCCTCTTCATGCTGGACAGTAGATTTTATCCCCCGTCAACTAACTACACTTTTCCGGAATGAGTATTATAGTTCCTTTTCATAGACATGAATGCCACTTCATGACATGCGCGCACAATCAGTCAGACACGATCAAGCGGCATTGCCAGACGCGGTGTCTGAAATAGTCGTCACGAAGACTGCTACACGTACCTGCAGCACTTCCGACTGATTGTCGCGACCAGCTATGCCTTATCTTCCTTCATCATGTTAAAATGGGCAGTTTATCCTCTTTGGTCTTCTGGCGTGGCCGCCGTTTGCATTGTATTCTTTTGGAAAAGACAACTTTTCGCGCGCTGCTTCCTTTCATGAGCACACAATAACTCATAAGGTGAAGTTATGCGAGGCCAAAACGAAACTGTTGGCTAATTTCGGTGGGTCTCTCTCCCAGCCAGTATAGTTGCATCCTACCACTGATTCCGTCTTCTTTTGGACTCTTCTACTGGAAGTAAGAGAGGAATGAACTCTAACTGCTAGCAATGGAACGTGTGGATAACACTTTGAACTCCGTACTACATTTATGACGACGGGTAGACACTTATGTTTAGGTTTGACTTCGCAGATGTGCTATTGCATCGAAACACAATCTCCATGTGGGTATTTAGTACTTAAATGGAAAGAGCAATCAATACGATCACTCCAACGATGCAGGTAGAAAATTTTCCCAAATTCAGTGACTTCTACAGATAACTGAGATGTCTCAGCTTAGACTCCTAGTATCAGCTATCTTCACCTGAATAGTTCAATTAAAGACGAAAGTCAACGTGCGGTCCGGGGTTGTAACAACCAGTAAAGAAACGATGCTTGCGTTGCCTCATCCTGTGATGACAAACTGAAAGTAGCTCATTCCAAGGTGAAGCTTTGCCCAAGACAAGGTGATTTAACAGCAGAAGCGCATATGGAGGGCTCCTCGCCCTAATCAGGAATTTGTATAGCCGCCGATTTCCATAGATTTCAACCATCATGCGTCTTTTCCTTCTTGTTATCACCTGAGTTTCACTGCACGGAATTATTGTTAGTGTCTACACATTTGGTAGACATGTAGTATTTTCTCTCAGTACGATTTCAGTGCAGTGTTTCTTTGAGTACATCCCGATTCAGCGGGCACAATGGGCTCAGAAGTAATAGCAGTTGCATCCTGTAAATTTACACAATCAGTTCTACACTCCCACAATATCCTGAAGATCAGAGCTAGTTTGAAGATAGTCAACGTATGGGGAAAGCAGACACTTTGCCACACATAGAGTTGGACGTTTCGCGTTCAGTCGATACCTCCAAATCATTCTCACTTATCAACCAACCTCCCATAACACTGAATTATTTGCAGATTAATTGCGCTCCGTGTCAACTGCTTCTCCCTAAACATTTGACGTGGATGTTCGTTAAATCGGAGGTTTCTAAGTAAATCCATTGACAGAGCTAGTGCTAACCGGTGGTACCATATTCATACGATTTCTCTTGCACATTCTCGCTTTTTTAATTCTTTAATTCTTTGGGAAATATTTGTGTCATCGACTGATAGTGTGAATAATTTGCTTGAGCTAACGTACAGAAAGTTGCATTTAGTACGGAAATATATCAGATGATGTGATAAGTATAACAGATGTAATCGTTGGAAGCAAAACTGTTACTACATCTCAATTAAAAGGTAGTAATCAGCAGCCGGTTTTAATTGGATCTCATCTAGATATCAATATGACTCCAAAAGTAAATGCGAACAATAATTCATGTTTTGGCTGGCAGTTAGAAATATCAGACAGACACTCCGGTTCCACGGTACATGTCAACGACAATGCTAAAGGCTTCAGCTAATTCACATTGTAAAGACTGTGAACACTTGGGTTGCCCAACAACTTGTTGTGCCAACTGGGCGGTTTAGGATTCTCCCTTTCCAATGAATAATTCAGCAGTAGTGTTACAGGACGCTATGGGTTTTCGCATGTCAAGCGTCCTCCTTACAAAGTATGTTTAAGAGCGCTGCGACATGACGGATGTGACTCGCCACCGAATAACTTCACTGATACTTCCTTCACCCTACTGGAGCGTTACGCTCCAGAAGCCTGTTGCTGATTTCACCAGGGGATGGATTGGGTCCCTGTTTGGAAACTGACCAAACGAAATGCGTATGAATTGAACAATCGGTCACTGACTCCCATTGGATGCAATTCCCTGACTTTGCCCCGTTGGCTTGCGGGTAAGCTATTCAACCGGCGGCTTCAGGTGTTGTCCTCTAAGACAACTAAAGTTTGCTTTGGTTAACCGGGTAGTATCACACTCTATCAAAAGTATGGATTTCTCTGTCGAGTTTTCGTTTTTCTTTTTGCTATTACGGCACCTTGCATTTCCAGGGTCCAATTGAGGTTGGGGTTGATCAGGCAGTCAGGAAGAGTTCACAAGTAACACGTTTGCAGACCTTTTGAAAAGGTGCTCAGCCTTAGCTTAAATACTTTGATTAGTATATCCAATGATGAGAACCGAATTCCCATTCCCCTTGAACTACTGGCTTCTGTAAGAAGTATCAAGTGGTCAACGCAACGAAGAATTGCACACCCGAACTCTTTCGACTACGGTTAGTTCGATCTTTGCAGCAAGTGCGCTAAAACGAACATTTCCGACGGAACCCACTTGCTTGTTGACGGAACAAGGACAAATTGCCGATGCTAACCGCCCCAGTCATATATTCTTTCGAGTGCGCTTTTGGCGCATTATATATCGGTCGAATTACGCGACACTTGTTGAAACGTGTGAGTGAGCAATGCCCACATTGATTGTGTCAAAGTGACACAGGAGTCATTAGTAACTCCGCTCTTGATCCTATCCTCCACACCGGCAGACGCATAGCATAGGGAGCCGGAGCGGTCCGCCCCGGGCGGAATGTGACAGGGTGCAGCATTTTTATTACGGATGATTGTTTAATACCATGACTGGTGGTAAAAACGAAGGATGATAGTCATACTGCTATACAAACGTTGATATTCGGGTAACATAAAACGAAATTGACAGCACAGACGCAGTGGGCAACTTTTGTAATGCCGATACAGAAGAACCGCGTTAACTTGTGGAATTAGAAATGTAATCACACTTTTGCACAGACACATCAACCTATTATATGGGTGTGTGCCAGTGCGTTGTTAAAATTGTCCAGGAAATTCTCACCATCCTCGTCCGGCTCTGATCTACTGTCTTGCAGCAAGTCGATCATGAATTTAATAAATGGTGCTACCTGGAACGAATGCAAAGCTGAGGCTAAGAAGCGAGGGAAGATTGCGAACATCCATGATGTATTTTCCTTCGTATTTGCTGTTGTTTGGTCTCGGCTACAGGATGTCGTCCACGGGATACTTTAGTTTTTCGACTGGTGGAAACTAAATCCAAAGCATGTGAACACAAGTCTAGTAACTCGCTTGCTCAGTTATTCCTAAACCGCAAGGAGCTAGCGATCTGGTTAGTTGAAGGAAAGGCACTTAACAAAATGGAGCAAGTAGTTGTAGAAAAGTGATGGCATGAAATTCTAGTCAGTATACTTGATTTCGTCAGATTTCTCATCAAACGAAGCATGACACTGTGTGGTCATCGAGATGACATCCAGGAAAATCGAAGAGGCATAAAACCTAGGGAATTTTTTCAAATGTTGCCTTTATTGGCTAATCATGTGCCTGTTCTTCGAAAACATTTGGTGACAGTTCAGCTTGGAAGAAAATTCAACAATCTTTCTTGGTCGCCACATGTCCAAAATTAATTAGTGAGCATTTGGTTAAAGCAAGTGAGAAAGAAAAATCATAGACCAGATCAAGCAAGTACATTTGTTTGCTAAATTTTCGATAGCACTCCCGATGTATCTCCAAAAATACTGATGGATGAAGTGACTGTAGGAGAGTCGTTTCTCGGTCTCGTTGAGACGAACAACAAAATGCAGAGGAAATTTCTCGACTGGTTTCGAGCGAATCGGAGAAGGATGGAATTCAGTTTGGCGCCTGTCGTGCCCAAGCATTTGCCAATGGTGCTGTTAAAGCGCGCTAACGAATGGGTGTCAAGAGACGTGGTGTCATTTGGATGGTTCGGTTTAATATTGTTCCAACGATTGTTCGGCGGCAGGTTTTCAGGAGTTGGTGGGTTTCCGCCTAGCAAGCGTTCTCACTATAAACAACGACAACACGCCCACGTGGCGGATGTGACTGTCCACTATAGCTAGTCACTGCCATACACGCTCCACGGACGTCAGTCATCCAGTACTAAGTTTCCCTTCCAGTCCTTCTCAAGCAGACGGCCCGACAGAGCACAAGCGCAACTACGGCGTCACGTCTCCAAATGCAAGAAACACCGCTGCGAACATTCATACCGACAAACACACAAATATGTGCCACAGATCCAACATGTTATTGTTAACCTTGCCTCATTATTGTACACTTGCCATTCAGTCGTCTTGGTGTTGCTCTGATTATGCCTAATCACGCATGCCTCGCCATGTCGAAGATATGCTATTTATTTCTTTATTGCACCACGGATAAAGTACTGATTGTTTGCTTGCGTTAACTAGTGGAGCGAGGGCCGTGTGGAACTGGCAAACTGCTAACCTACAAAGCAACTTTGGCTTTTATGCTGAGGCAATAAGCGACTTGCGTTTACATTGAACAATGATTTATGCCGGATAAAAAAGCAGTTGCATCACAAGTCCCGCAGGATGGTGGGGGTAAAGCTACAATTATCAAAAGATAGGTGAGTTTCTGTTTGAGCGTTTATCTAGCAGATGCCCTGCTGCAGTGTAGATGGGAATTGAATGCGAACGAAGAGGCAAAATGAGGACAGGTATGGTTGTTGTACTCCGAGAGAAACGTAAAACCGAGAATTCTCACTGCTGTACCGCCCCTTCAGGTCTACGTAACATGTTAATCTGGTTTGGAGGGATAATTAATGTATTCCAAGTTTGCACAGTTTAGGCGAAGAAGTGACGGAGCCAAGTGCAAGATCCAATTGCTTTTTGAAAACATCCAAAGTGGGGAGAAAAGGACGAAGTTTGGGAGAGAGTTCTAGGGTTGACAAACTCGAAAAGATAGATAATTCCACCGGCATTCCAGGCAGCCACACTGTGCACATAATTTCAGAGGGTTACCTCTGAGATTGGTGTTATTGCTGAATTTCAGCAAGTGACCGCACACGTGCTTAGTGTCACTTAATGTTTGGTAGACTAATATGAGATCGCCGCGCAGGCTTCGGTAACGGCCACTGAAAATTCCCAGTGACTTCAGACTTTGATGGTAAGACAGGTTTCGTAGGCCATTGACGTTCTTCGTTGCTCTGCCTTGTGGTTCCTCTAGCATTTCTGAATCGCGCTTCAACCAGGGTTGCCAAGCTTGGATGGCGTATTCAACGTGAGGGCGCATGTAAGAATTGCGCATTATGGGAAAATGGATAGGTCGAATCTTCGGAACGCTCTCCGAAGCAAGCCTACATACTGGTTCGCTCTCCGCAGCCTTCTCTGACTGCTTGGAACAGCTAAGGTCACGTTGAATGAGTCCACCAAGGTCGCGTGCTTGGGAAATTGTTTGCTATACATGTGACCCAATCCTATACACTTAGTCATGCCTTTGACGAGTGACCTTTTTCCACATTGGACGGTAGTGTATTCAGAACTGACCAGTTTGAAATCGTGTTGAGGTCACGCTGGAGCATTTCCTGATCATTCAATTGTTTGATGGCTCGCCATAACTTGATATCATCCGCGAAGAATAGGAAATCAGGAGTAATTGTTCACGTAAGATGGTTTATGAAAATCAAGATTATATGGGGCCCTAGCACCGAGCCTTGTGGCACGCCGCACTCCACCTCAATTGCGTCGG
Source organism: Dicrocoelium dendriticum (assembly GCA_944474145.2). Taxonomy (NCBI): domain Eukaryota; kingdom Metazoa; phylum Platyhelminthes; class Trematoda; order Plagiorchiida; family Dicrocoeliidae; genus Dicrocoelium; species Dicrocoelium dendriticum. The sequence goes on from CALYDF020001162.1 coordinate 20,916, forward strand.
ATAGGGATTCTCGTACTCTCACTTCCAGCCGACGTTCGTGCAGGAAATTGCCTATCCGACGCAACAGTAGGTCACCAATGCCATAAAGCTGAAGTTTATGAAGGAGAATTCGGTGGTCTAATCGATGAAATGCTTCTGAGAAGTCTGGGTATAGTGCATTGACTCCTGCTCCACCATCAACTGATTCAGTCCAGCTATTGCGTGCAATTAGCAGGTTCGTAGTGCATGAGCGATTTTGTCGGAAGACATGTTGCTCAGTGGGACTACCGCTTTCTGAATAGGAGTGATGACCCATCCATTCTATATTGCTGGAATATGGTTCTCCTTCATACAGCATTTCAGGATTGGCTAGACATGATGTGGGCTAATCGCAAGTGTGTCGACACATAAGTGTCAGCCACCTGCTCCAAACCAGTCAACAACTAACCAAGTCAGGTTAGTGAAAGCTGGTGGTGTCTCTGAGATGCAATTGAAAAAGCGGATGCCGCTGACGTACTAGGTAGTATAACATACATTCTAATCAACCAGTCTGGGACACTGTTAATCATGACTCGTCGCCAAGTGGAAATGAGGTGACCAGTGGCAATTATTCACCTGACCGTTTCTAATAAAATGTCAACAGCCAAAAGATGATTGTGGATGATTTGTATGAGAAAGGTCCTGGATACACTTAATAGTTGCAATGTCCCCTAATTGTCTCAATAGTATAATTGTATCTTCACCTGGATGAACTCCTTAGTACGTAATTACAATCTATCTTATTCCTACCAATCCTACGCTTCCGTCTAACACGTACCGTTTTCTTCTGCTTTGGTATACTATGTCGGACATGAACTATCTCTTTCAAGCTGAAATCTCCGCACGGTCGTCGTTGTTCGCAATGATTTTCCATCAAACTGTGCTTGGCCTATTAGCAAAAGATTGTAAATAATAGTATGCCTTCGATTCCCCATACCTTATATTCTTGCTGTTGACCACGCGTGGGCTGAACTGTTGAGGTGACGGATTACAGTTTCCGTGATAAAAAATTTATATCCAGGCAAAGCATACTGCTACTAACCCGCTGGCAAATAACATATAGTTGTCATACACGAATGATCCACAAGACGAATCTGCCTGGGGATTCATTGCCCATAATGCATGCATAAAATAACCCTAATGAAAAGGAAATTTATGAGACAAGTGACGGCTTACATGCTATTTTGCCACACCGGCACACAGCCCGTTGGGGCACTGAAGTGCGGGTGAAACCCATCGAGGGAATAACCCGCATGGAAGCTGGTCGCCTGGGGACAATTCCATGGGTGGCCATTTTACTTTACATGAACTTTTGGCTTAATCTGCATTCGTTATTGTTCCAAGTTTCTTGTTCCCTCTAATGCTATCAAACTGCCTTTCACTGCAGAAATCCATTTGGGACCGGTTGTACAATCATGGACAAGCAACTCTGTGATGCGATCTCGATGTACAACTTGATCAGTCCACGCACTTGCATTGTGCCTCACACCGTCGAGGAATAAAGCGTTTCTTTCTTTCTTTAAATGATATGATTAAATAATGAGCTGGCCTTAGAGGAGAAACCACACTGTATTTATTTGTGATCACTGAGTCATGTGCTTTTGCTAGTTACGTGGAAATTACTAAATTGTTTCAACACATTGGAGTGTTGATCCTGTGTGTGTGCAACTCATGAACTACTTTTGTATCCCCTTCAATCTGTTCGAACAGGGTACCACCGTTCGTTGCCGTATCACTCGAGACAAACGTGGAGTGGACCGGGGGATTTTTCCTACCTACTATGTGCATATGGAACAGGAGGATCGTAAATACTTCCTGCTCGCTGCCCGCCGCCGCAAACGATCCGCTACGAGCAATTACATCATCTCTTGTGATGCCACTGATTTATCACGAAGCGCCGCCAGTTTCGCCGGCAAGCTCCGATCCAATTTCGTGGGCACTCAGTTTGTCCTCTATGGGGGTGGTAAGCGAGCTAACAGACGTCATGATGTACCGTCCTCTGGGCTGCGTTCGCGTGCCAGCCTTCGATCTACCGGGAGCAGTTGTGAATTGACCGAGGATGAGGATGCACAGGATGACTCCAAAGAGTTGGCTGCAATCATTTACGTAAGTGGAACACAATATGGCGTCGTTTTGCATCAGTAATGCCATGAAAGTAACGCGTGAATATGCATTTTCCGGCGAGTCATGTAATTAAGAGCAGCTCGATAGATGCGCGTATCTCGTTTTGTCTCGTCATTGCGGATGCAACATAAAGGACTGATTTATTTAAAGTTCACAGTAGGTTAGGAAGCCAATCACGTGTGGTAAAGTGACTAGCGGTGATGGACTTAGGACCACGACAACGAAAGGCTGACAAACAATTGTATTTACACACACCGTGCAGTCTTAGCTGCTTTATCGCCACTGCCTCGGCGAACCGCGTGAAGCGTGATGTAGGATGACGTGATATTATCTGAAACGCCGAGCCATGGTTAATCTGATGACGAGTCATCAAAGTATGCCTGCATAGTGATGATGCCAGTGGCTTACAAAGTCACGGAGTATTGGAGGAGGGCTAGATTTTCGAAGAAAATTCACCACTGAACAACACAGCCTGAAAGCCAGGGTGTATCTGGAACAAATCAGGACGGTCACTTCAAGCTTTCAGGAGTCACCAACGCTGCATATTCCATGTGTGACCTATGGGAATAGGATCCGCACTATAAAACATATTGATTTGTTCCAAAATCCATTAAAAGTTTAAGCACACATTTTACTGATTATTTATTTTAAACAAACGATAATCCTTAGTTAGTTTAACCTCCATTGTTGTTGACGATTTACTGCCAAGTTCAGACACTATGTTGATGCTTCTCACCAAATATTAGATAAAGTACTTTCCGTGGTTGTCGCGGCCAGCGAATTTCTTGCCCTTGATGTGATTGTGAAGAGCGTGAAAATGGTCGTACCTGGTAGGAGCAAGGTGGGGGCTGCACCTTGGATGCATAATAGCTTGGATACCAAGCTAATGGGAAGCGTGTACATGGCGTGACATCTCATGATAGTTTTGTTTTACGGAACGATATAGACGGAATACTATTACGGTACTGCAAACTATTTGATTGAATTTGAGCAACCGTACATACTGCAGAAAATGGGCAGTGAAGTTTAGAGTATCCTGTTCACTTAAGGCACAACGTCACCGTCATGGTGCAGCGAAATACGGTTCAACATGGTTTGCACTATAGTTTATTTTGGCAACTACGTCTGGTTGAATTCAAGCACTCCTGGTCATCTTATTTACTGTGTTTCCTTTGGCTTCCTGTTATTCAGGTGATTTTGCATCTTGGTTTATCCCGTTGTCTAGACTTACGCTAGGTCAGTAATGGAGATTACTTGTGGCGAGTTGCCACGGGCTCAATTGTCTTCATCATAGTTATCCGGATACCTGGAACAGAAAAGGTAAAAACCGAAGAAAAGGAGATACAACTAAGTAAAAATGACGGAATGAATAATATCGATTAAAAGATATGACAACCAGATGGGGACTCAAGGTACAAGTAAATTCTTCACTGCTGAATTCATTCATC
>CALYDF020001162.1:24600-63839 GCA_944474145.2 Dicrocoelium dendriticum
AGTTTAGACGCGCTGCCAACGTGCATATTCAGCCATTGACTGGATGCATTACGCGCTTGCCTTTTACTCCGAAGGTCACCAGTTCGAATCCGCGTAGTTGTGAGGTGGCCACGTGGTGTGCCCAGCCTGCATACGACCACTGGTGGTCGTGTGGTATTAAAGCGTCGGAACGGTGTGCCATTGGGCCTCTGATACGATGTCGATGTCAGTGGAATAATGAAACAGTGGTATAATACAGGTGAAAAAGCAGCTGCTTTACAAGTCCCTTAGGATGGTCAGAATGAGCAACACAACTTGGTGAATAGGAAGCAAAGCGATACAATGAATATCGTTTTGGTGGATTCACCATAGTGTACACAGAGTGACATGCAGAAAGGAGCCAACCTCGATTGCGTAGCTTAGTGTGGTAGGTGCAACCTTCGTCAGATTATATCGTCTGTCGAGGTTTACGGGTTATATCTCGTAATGTGGGTGGATTACAGCAAATTCGAAGTCTTCTTTAAACGCAGATAAAATAGGAGCGGAGACAAGGCAATTCCGGAAGGCGTTCCGGGGCTGGCAGACACGAAGTCTGTAAAATTTTGTCAACATCCTGGCGGACTGTGTTGCGTGGAAAACTTGAGCTGGTGGCCCCTCATATTCCTGTTGTGACTGTTGTAGTAGGTGGCGGCAGACGTGATTGAGGTTCCGCAAAATCTGGCAGGCCGTTATTCGGTCACCGCGTAGACGCCGATACTGACTGCTGTACAGCCTTAGAGTCTTCAGCCTAAGTTGCTGTGGAAGGTGAAACAGCCTTTGAAATGTTTGGTGGCTGTTCGCTTTGGAGTCTCTAGTGCTGCTGCATCTTGTTTTTGCCATTGCTGCCAGACCTGGACTGAGAATTCCATATGAGGCCGCAGTGTGTGTGTAGTAACTGCGAGCAGACAGACGGAGCAAAGCGCCTGAATGCCCTCCGCAGCATGCCAACACGCTGGTTCCCAGTCTTTGATGTCTTCTCAGATTGTTCTGAGCAGCCCAGATCAGCCTGGATTAATACCCCAAGTTTGCGTTCCTGGGTGACTGCTTGCAGGACATGGTCTGCAAGCTTGTATTTGATGTTCGGCTGGTGACGAATGTGGACCACCTTACACTTAGGCGAATTATATGCGAGCAGATTTCTGAAAGACCATTCATACACCCTGTCCAGATCTCGCTGAAATGCAAAGCACACAGTCATCTTAGATCAAAGTGGTTACGTGTCCATGCTGGACGCTTGGGTGTGCTTTGCCTTCTCTGTGTTGTCTTTTGTTGTTTTTCATTAAAACATTAAAGGCTACCCAGTCCAACAGGTTGCCACTTAAGTAGCACTGCAATTCATGTACAAAGATGGACATGACGATGCATGCCACCCATCAATGGGAAGTGAGTTAGTGTTCGGTCGGATTGCGCAACTGTACACAATTCATCAATTACAAGAATTTGACTGAGAACACTGGTAGGCGAATTGTAGATTTGATTGAAAGATCTTTTTCTTATGCGAGGATCAGTTTCGTCTCCACAATTCTGCACTATAAACCAAACAAGGTATAGTTCCTGTAATTCATATGCGGTCAATGTTGTACTTGTTTACAAATGATTGTCATTTTCACGGCGGCATCTACCACAAACATACACTATTAAGCCCTTCGTACACAAGCAAGAATTTTGACCCAAAAATTATAGTTTGTGTTGATTGTGATATACTAGATTTCTTAACCTAATGGTGCAAATCTTAGACTTTAAGCTCTAGGAACGGACAGCTTTTTGAGCCTGTGGATGTAGAAAGAGAGCCTTCTAACATTTTAATAGTTTCAAGAATATATGTGGATCAAGACAATATGTTAGATAACAGAACCCTGAGGTATTTTAAAGTAGAGGAACGAGATATGCTTTGAGTACCTACAATTAAGGTAGGGGAGGTGTATACAATGGGACGATGTATGTTGGGATGCGGAAGAACGTACGTTACGTCACTGCAGTTAGAAGGGTTGGAGAGAGAGAGAGAGGGACACAGAGCTCGGCCAAGCCACTAGCTCATCTAACACAGAGTTTCAAAAATTCCGAGATGATTGGGGTTGTGCAACCCTGGACGAAGTCGTCAACATATATACTATCAATGAAGTTCATAGTTCGACATAGACGGAAAGCAGAAAGAGAGATTTGGTAGGTGCCTGCAAGACACAACTGTTAGCTGGGTGTGAAGAAAAATTCAATCGCATAGCTGTATGAATTGTTTGCTGTTTGTGAAGTAATTGCGCATCACAATACACAAACATGGGAGGACGCTATTTTCGGGCAAAGCTTTTAGCGGTAATTTTCTGTCGAGTCTCTCAAAAGAGCTGATATAATCGCGAAACAGGAGTCGTACGTTCTTACATCTGTAATCTAACGTTAAGGTAATGCAATGCACCAGCTACGAAACAGCATCCAATGTTGAGCGCCCTGGTCTATAGGCAAACTGTTTGACATCATCAGTATGATTGCCTGTGAAAATGCTGGGGAAGCATCAGATTTTCCAGCACATTTTGCCGTACGGACTGCACGAAATTGACCGACACCTCCAAGATCCACTTTTAGGCACTGGCGTTCGTATGCTGATTTCCAAATCTCGGGACTGGCATCAGTCGTTAAGCCCACTCTTTCAACATATCCGATCGGTTTGCTTGTGATGCTGAGGGAATTTAGTGGGTATGGGAGGATCAGAATATAGCGTTGGGTTTACCCACATCCAGGTTGCTGAATTATTTTGGAGGAATGTATTTCAGTGAGTTGTCTTGAGAGATTCTCTAGGTTACGGCAACTGTGATTATCTAAATGCACAGACTGTTTAATATACTTACTTCAGATTTTATAGCCACGGATAGACGTTTGACACGAGCAGTTGTGTGGTTTAAATAATATGTTCAGGCGGGTAGTCAGGACGAATCAAACGAAGCCGGCGAAGTAGTGTAAATATCTGACGTACTACCAGAAGTACATCTTGCCTTGGGTCGTGCAATCGAAGTTCTCAAACAGCTGAGCCCAGACGTTGCACACGTTATTCATTTTCGCGGTAGCTATCGCTTGGGATTCTTCAATCCCGTATTATACAGCTTGCGATCAGTTAGCCCCATATTGTCATATATGCTATTTACGCCCGTCTCGGTAAGCAACTCCACTTATGTGAAGTAGGCGTTTGCAACGTAACCCCTACCCTCAGCAAACTCTTAAACACGAACTTATTGCGTCCTAGACCTACGGTCCCTGTTGATCGTATCCCCCTAAGCATCCCCTTGCAAATGAAGCCTATGCGACCGTACTTCAAGTGGACGCACAGACCAGCTGACTTCTCGGTAATCAGGTGTGCATGAACATCAAGAGAAAGCCAGCTAACCAGTCCTGGTGTGACGCGTTTTCACTGTTAGCGGATATCTTCTGCAACGATGTTCACGCTGCACCCTTCACTCTCAGTATTCTCTGTTAAGGGAAGGCAGCATTTTGATGCTTTTCTATCTGCACTTCCATTGATTAAGCTATCTCTCCTCGCTATAGCACTGTGCGAACTGCATTCCCCCACCTACAGAGCACCAATACTTGTTCGGCTAGTTTGCACTCAAAGAGACAACTACAATTCTTATATGTTACTTTGGTTACTATGTTGATCGGTTTGAGAATATGAGTCAACCTTTCCGCAAATTGTGAAATTCTTTGTATTGTTAAACGCTAATTTCAACGATAACGTCTGCAAATGCTTTGCGTCTTGTGGCGTTTCATTACTTTCTTGTTTTGCCACAGGACTAACATTACAGACGGTATGTTGCTTGAGTATAAAGTAGACTGTTCGGTGTCCAATCGGACGCAATCAATGACCGCATTGACGAAACGTTTTCTTGATGAACAACTCAAATGAGAAACGGGTAACTTGCAGTCTGAAATCAGATCCACACGTGAGTTGTGTGTCTAGCACAGCTCTTGCGTGCTGTACTCTCAGACAATCGTGGCCGTTCCTCATGGCTCAAGGTTTTCTGTCCCAGTCTCCTAGAAGTAGAGCCGCTAGTTTCTAGCCTCAGTGGGACCAAGTGCCTTACTCGCTGTTGTTGATTCCCGAATGCGTGGATGGATCATGCAGTGTATTTCCACTCTTGTGATAGCTATCTGATTGTGTCAAGATAGGAAGAATGCAACTTGCACAATTTTATTTCTTCTCCGACTTCTCCTTCCACCGTGGTCTGTATCATGCTTTGGCTCTTCTTTCGCATCCAACAGATACCCAGTCATATGTGTTGAACTTTTACGGGCGTGTAACGCAAGCATCAGTGAAAAATTTTCAGATTGTAGATGTGGCAAACGGTGAGTCATCTGGTAGTTTGGAAATATGCTTTGCTCTCTTTAACTCATTCATCTCTTTGCCACCCGCATTGAGTGCACTGTTCTCTCCTAGGAGCAGGGGTGAAGTTGTGCAGTGCCACTCACTGTGTCACTGGTGTGCCTGGATTGTTTTAACACCCTGCCACTGAGTAGTTAGCTTTAATCGCTTTCGACGGCCAAACCATGTCCTGCATATACCCATTGATCGGATTTCTCGGCTTGCATATTCCGCTGTGGCTGCACCAACTTGGACTACACCGCAAGATGGCCAGTTCATGACGTGACATAGAAGCTCGAAGAGATTGTCTAGGAGACGTGGTCAGACTGTTGCGTGCCGTCTTCCTGCATGGGAGTCTTAGGATAATTTGCATCAGTGACTGGAAACCTTTTCACACATGGCGCAGGCATTCAGTCTTTGGCGTTCTTGCATCTGGTTGTTACTTCTGGTCCTATTCCGATTAGTCTAACGCACCTACTTGTGTCAAATTTTTCAAAGTTGTATTTCCATCTATCTTACCTACTTATTTATTGTTATTCTTGCGACACGAGTTGTGGCAACTGGATCCACCGCACTTCATTGCTCGGATCATGGTTGTTTGACTGAACGTAACTACCACCTTGTGCCTCTCACTGCAGAGATTAGCATTTCACACGTATGCACCTAATTAGTGTTCTAAGCAGACATGGTTGTCTTTATTACATATCCTCGAAGGCCTTGCGTTTTGATAGGGCGTAGAAACGACACATCGTATCCCTCTTGTCCGACCATGAATGAGGAGTGGTTGTGCATAGCACTGCTTCTTCGTATGACGCAACGTCGAGACTGGATCCACCATAAAGCAAGCGAGCTGAGACATCTTTGGGACTACTATGTCGTCGTGAATCCCAGGAGAACACTCATCAAAATGTATGCATCTTGAAAATGTCTCAGATTCTGAGCTCAGTTCCTGAACGTCAGCGCTTTCCGAGCGATTCACGGAATCCGATTCGGATCATTTGCTTCCACGGAACACAATATTCCACGAAAATCCGAGCTTACTAACTATCACTTTATGTTCCACCACACCTTGTTCTATTGATAAGACAGACTGGCAGTTGTTCGTGGTTCAAAACGCGATCCACTAGCAGTGATTTGTGCCACGTTTATTCCACGGCCTACAGTAGGCCACGGAACAGATGTAATTTTAGAGGTAACCCAACACAGTTGTTGCATTGGGAAACCATAAACTTGTAATGAAACATCCTGAACGACTTTGCAGCTATATGGCGTACGGAGTGCACATCATACAAGCACCCCGATGCCAATCAGGTGGCGGTGAGATAACTGCTGAATGACCCCAGATTCTAAGAGCCATTGTTGATATCTAACATGCACGCCATTGTCACTGCTACAGTGAAGTAAGTGTCCTCGTCTATCCTGGTTTCTTATAACAGCCATTAAGACTACGATGAATTTGCAAACGTCACCAAAGAGTTTGCCATTATAGGAAGAACATTCCAGTTGTGCAGAAGCCATTTTTATAGCACACTGCAGGTAACGATCCATGAATTAGTCAGCTAGGAGACTTATAGGGCAATTAGTTTTTAATGTCTGGTATGCAAACGCATTTAATTGGTCTTTAGAATTTAACCCGAAATCGATTGTAAGAATTTGCTTACTGACTACCGAGATCCCCATAATTTTGTCTTAATGGGGGATTTCTCGTGCTTTGTACTCAAGAACCAATTTTCTGTCTCTGGATTTTACTTCAAATCTTGTCCTTCGGAACGTTCCATTTGCTCCACTGTCTTTCAAGTTGACAGCCGTTCAGTCATCAGGAACTTCATCCTTCACCAGTTGAAACTATTAAAATGGATACATATAACTTTGACAGTTTATTGTCCTAATAGAAACTGAACTACGCCACGGGTAGCAGTCCTGCCAATTAAGAGAAAATGATTAGTTGTGACAAGTTAAGGGGCGCTATTCGTTTGGCTAAACAGATTTACATAATAGTATTAGTATTAACATCCTATATATAAATTTCCGCGTTTGGTTCGTGGAATTCAACATTACTATGCAGCTTCTGTTTGATTTGCTTGCCGAAGCACTGTTTTCGGTAAACTACCTCCTCCCCAACATGGGGCTTGAAATTTCACAAACGGAGTGGTTCTATAAAGAACACAGGCTGCCATTTTTGCCGACTTATGCGTAATATAGTATTTGTTCCACATCAAACTAAAAACTAAACCAGTTTACTTAAATAAACATATCAGTAAAAGTCCATTTTTACCAACCTACGAGGATGAACGACCCAGAGGTTATACAGCCCCACTTTGTCCCATATTCATCACAAAATCATCTACCAATTAATTGAAACTTCTGGCTAGACCGAGAAGAAAAGTGACTAGGGTAACCTGTACGTTGAAAGTCTTCAACTGTATATACAATAGCATACATTAGTTCAATGTGACACTCATTCTGTGAGTGAATTTCCTCAAGTCCGCTGGTCCTGAATTGAACCAAGTCTTTTGTGACCACGCTGCATCGTTCTTCACTTGTGGATATCCGTATTAATCGAGTTTAATGCTGGGATGCTAGATGAATTGATTTTATTGTGCAAACCCATACAATTCATCACATTCTTTTATTCCTTCTCAAGATGCGTGCGTGTCCAATTGACCTTAGCGCACTTTTAGTGCATTGTGCCATTTCTTTTCACTATGATCACCTCCATCATCTGCATTCACAGAGCATCGATTCGCAGTTATCGCGAGACATTTTCCGCCAAGGTCGATCTAATTTTGTACCCGGTCAAGCTTCAAACGGTAGCCGCGTTTGCACTCATACAGCTTTTTCATAATGCAGCTAGAAGTGGCTTGGAACTAGCGTGCTGAGGGGTGCAAGTGTTAAATTTCGGTTTAGCCTATAAAAACACGAAACAGTCGGATATTCTCCAAGATAAGGAACATGATCGATATACACTATCCATCTTGCTGCACGGTCAACCTGGGTTCCTTAAGAAATAATGGATTTGTGTCTGCCCTACCGCTGCTGGTTCAATTCACGATACGTTCTTCGGCGCCGAATTGAATCAACTTCCCTGACAGCAATGAGAAAAACGGTAACAATGGACCTATCCGAGTGTTCACATAAGCATAGAGACCAACCCACCTACCGCGATTTTGGGGGGATCATCTTGGCACAATGCCTGTTTTCGATTTAAAGCATTGAGTTCCCTTTATCATTCTAAATAAGACAATAAGAAGACTGGTATTGCGAGATGGTACCATTTCGTGTTATCTGTTCACTCGCAAACTAACAACAGATAGATGAATCACGTGACAGAAAACATCGAAGATTTGAAACTGGTCACAAGGGAAAAATTACGTAGACACAACCATGACAGATTAGCATCCTAATCTTAGGGTCATGAGCCCCAAGGAAGCTTCAGGGAGACTGTTAATTGTTTTTGCACACATAGGATAGGAAGATGCCGGTTAAGTGCCACGGCTTCGGCAAACCTCAACACTTTGGGCTTGCCATTGTCTCGACGTGAACATGAGTTAAGCCAGCATGCACGAACTGGTCAACATACTGCCAGTTTCCTTCTAAATACCTTTGTGCAGTAATGACTTATCAACAAACGTTCCAAAGCGGACTAGTTAAGATGGGTGTAAACATTCGGGGATATTCCAACCGCCAATACTATGCAGCTCAATTAATTTGGAGGACACTCAGCTTTATACTATTACCCGAATTTATCAATGTGCGACAACTATGATCCGGGTTCTTTACTTCCTGGTATGCCAAGATGGGATTACTCATTTTACTTGCACACCATCCGTACTCTACGCCCAGCGTTTTCAGTTTAAGTCACCATGCGAAATACAAAAGGGCTAAAATATCCATATCGCCCATCGAGGCAAGGACCCGAGCTTCCACCATAATCCTAAACAAAGTACAATAATTTATAACGGGTAAGAAATTGGGCGCTTGATAAATCCCGTAGAATGGATGGAGTTACTACTAAAATGATCAAAAGCTAAGTGAGCCGTCAGATTTAGTGTCTACCGATGTAACTACATTGCTGCACACCGACAGTTTAGAATGAGAATTGCGTGTGTGCACACAAAGTAGTGTTCGGAGCAATACAATTCATATACTCCGTGAGAAAACATCAACAAGTATAGGACGACGCTCACTCGTGTGCGGCATCCTTGGACTGATGCGGTACATAAATTCAGTCTCCCCTGTAGCAGCGTTTAATAAATGTGTAAGAAGTGAACGTAAGCCCCTTGATTTGTAGTCTTAAGTTGACGCCTGGACATGGAGAGTTATATGGCGCGATGTAAATGTATGGGTGTATCATTCAGACGCCTTGTTAGTACCGTTACTGTGGGGGAAGAAACAACGCAAGTTGGAAGGACGTTCCATGCACTGCAGACACCAAGTGAAAATAAATGCCGGTTCATTCCAATCGGCCATACTGTGTGGTCAGCTTTATCTGGTGTCTTTTCAGAGTGGTATTTTGATTCAGCTTCTGACGACAACCATGTTTCGGATTTCTCAGAATCAAATAAGTCCTCATGCAATCGCCACGCATGTGTCGATATTGTCCACTGTAGACCTCGAGGAAGTTCAATCCCAGCTAGTAAGAGAGATGAGAAAGGCCCTTTACGTAATTAGTCGCCATTTGTTGTGTCATTTCAAATACGGTGATGTCGTGCTTGTGCCAGGGTTGGCAGGTGTGGATAGGGTATTCTGACTGTGGCCTAATATACGCGTTGAGCATCTAAGAGAAGACTGAAGAGCCAAAATGCCCGAATGCTCTGTGCAAAAGGACAAGGCATTGGTTGGCTTTGTTGATGACTTCCCGATCTGACTTGAACAGCTAAAATCCACTTGTACTGTCACACCCGGATGACATTCACTAGACGCACATTGCGAAACGTGCTCCTCCCGCCGGGACGGGCAAGTGTATTGATGACGTAGGCTCAGTGGCTTACAGTTGATGGCGCTGAAAGGAGGCGGGTTCTGAGTCGCCCATCCGTATACCCTATCAAGATCATCCGGAAGCGGTACGTGCTAACTCGATATTCCGATGGCCCACCATATCTTAACATCATCAGCGAAGCGTAAGAAATTGGTAGTGGTCATTCTCACAAGGTCGCCTATGTAAATCAAGGATAGGCAAAGACCAAGTATTGAACGCTGTGGCACTGCGCACTGAAAATCGATAGGATCAGAGATGGCACTGCGAAATTTCACATTCTGATGACGTTGCTTCAAGAAGTTACTTGTCCAGCCGGGAATTTGGTCATCAGTTTCATAGCTCTGAAGCTTGTGGATGAAGAGTTGATGTTTCAGGTGGTCCAACGACTTTGAGAAGTTCAGATAAACTGTGTCAACTCCCACACCGTTTTCGACGGTTTCAGTCTAACTGGAGCAACTAGCAGGTATCTGGTGCAATACCGGTTCTGGCTGAATCCATGCTGCTCTGGTGCTTTGATTGTGCATCCTTGCAAGTAATTAATGAGCGCTTTGGCAATAAAAGACCCCGTGACTTTTGACAGCACCAGAAGGAGTGTTCTCAGGTAGTAGTTGGCCGGCTCTGCGCGACTTTCTTCCTCGTGAACGGCAGTGCCGATTCTGTTTCCACATTGTTGGAACCCGCAGCTCATCGAGTCATTGTTGGAAGAACTGAGAGAGTGGAAGCGTCAAATACGATGAAGCTAACTTCAGCGCCTTTGGTCGAGTATTATCAGTACTAGCAGAGGTGCTGGTGGTGTTATAACTTGCGTGAACAGCATAGCTAATGAATTCGTCTTCTGGAAGGTGTATGGGAATCGCTGACATGGGACATTGGACGCTTCTGTTTTAGTTTGTGCCCTTCCACTTGAAGTGCAGGAGAGAGGAATCCCTCGTGGCACTGTACGGAGTTTGTTAACCTCTATGATAGAGCTTGGGGTTCGAGGAGATTGTCTCAACTAGATCCTGTTGCTATTTTAGCTTATCCTTCAGTACTGATACACAAAATGATTTCGCTGGATGGCATCAGCTTGACATGTTTCGGCGCCCCATGATTCTATGTAGTTTCGCCAGAATGAATCACTTGTGAACATACACTTTCGTGTCCTACTGCGTATGAATTGTTTTACTCTCCTCGAAGCGATGGTTACTAACCAGTTGAACCGATGAACAAAATTCCTCTGACAATGGATGGCGTAAACCCACTTGGGATTTTTCGTTAGCTCTGAACAGTTGCGACGTGATGGCAACACCAAACTAGCCGAACGCCTGCTTCAAGAGACCGGTGTTTTGGCTCTCAATTTGCTACACTTCAGCAACCTGCGCATTGTCATAGAAATTTGTGCCAAACAAATCCACGTTGCACAGCGGCTCAAGTAGAACGGAACTGCGGATTACTATGACATTTTACATCGGATATAGTTGACCTTTGAATCGAACATCTTATTTCTAAGCTATCGAAGCTCTTATTATTTGGCATACTAACTTATGCGGTAATGAATATTGAAGATGCTACCGATAAACTGTGGTATTCCCTGAATTCCCGGGAAATTCTGTGCAGCTAAACCAAGTTTTAACCACACAGGGGCTTGAATAAACTGAAGGGAGAACGCTTGTTGCAATAGAATGAAGTGCTTCTTCAGCTATTTCACAATGATTGGTGAATGCCTAAATGGTTCACGCTGTGACGCTGTATGAATTTGGCTTTCACAGACAGTTCACACTTTTTCGTCAACACATGCCGTCGCCTTACAAGAGCAGTGATTAAGCAGTTTAGCACTGCTGGTATAACTCCTTCGAACAACTTGCAGAGCTTAGAACCAAAGAAACGTGAAAACAACGCCCAGAGTAGAGCGTTCGTGAACATTCCTTATGAAACTGGTTATGCTAGGCAAGTATTGTGGTCTGTAAATTCAGAGTAGGCCATGCTTTGAACCGTTCATTCTTTCACATGATACAAGTAAAGCAACAATCAGTCATTCAATACCGATGTAGTTAAAGTATCGATTGAGAATTATACATGCGTATACATCTTTGCTATAATCACAGATACTGTGTCTAGCAGTGCATTTGTGGAATTTAATCATCGACTAAAATTTCCTTTGATTTCACCGTGAACCGAAACTGACCAACAGCCATTTGTCAGCCATTTGTGATGATCGTTCGTTCCTTAGCAATTCATACCCTCGGTCGTGAACGGCAGCGAAGTTCGATTCTGGTTGGTTCGCATTCCAACTCTTGCTCACAATATTAGTCCCACAGTATGTTAGTTGCTACTGTGTATTGACACTAGGTTTGAACTAGAACATAAGGGAGCATCTTCATACGTTCGTAATTGAATAGACCTTGGTAAAATCACTTTCGCAAATACATCATAACGGGAGAATACGGCCAACTTCGCTCATACAGTTTGGCAAATTCGCTGATGTACATTTCGATATCCATTATCCATGTATATTCGCCTGCATTCCCCTTTCTAGCGAGCTTCGTCATCATGCAATTTGGTCGCATTGCAGAAGACGTATTCACCATGGACTACGCATATCCAATGTGCGCCCTCCAAGCTTTCGGTATTGCCTTATCCTCCTTTGATGGAAAACTCGCGTGCGAGTAGGATCCAGTCAATTGGAGGCCTCCAATTGCATGAGTGCTCTGATCCACACGATGACGTTTCCAGCAGACCGAACAGCCAACCCACAGAGTTGTGGCGGCCACACTGTGATCATGTTAACATGCATTTTCTGATTCCGCAATGGGTACAGTGTTCAAAGCATTCCCCGTCCCTGACCGCGGTCTCCAACTCCCAGAATACCAAAGCATATTCAATAGGCGTTGTCTCCATTGTATAGTCCTTGTTGATGTCATCGTGCCTCCTGCGCCCAATCATCTAATTACTCATTTTGCTATTCCGGTTGCACTACACCAATGATTCAACACGTCATATCAGTTTTCATGATGAATACCATTTCTCTAACCTGGATGTTCCATCTGTCACATTACTTGATCCACCACGTATTCTACCATCCATGCAATTAGTTTGTTTCTCATGAGGGCTCCGGACGTTGACAGCAATTTCTGCCCCACCCTTGCTGATTAATGAACCACCAATTTTGTGTAGTGTAAAGACACAGGAGCTTAGTCCTGTCTTGGATTAGTTGCATGTTCCAGTTTGCCTAGTTTGCGGAAACGCCCTGACTAGTAGGTTCGTTTGGTTTCTACTAGCTGCGTGTCAAGCTTGCATACCGACGACTTTGAGACTCGATGGCATGCAACAGCTATTTCAGTTCTGATTCCTGCGCGTATGCAGCAGATTACAGCTGTGTCATGATTTATTCGGTTGCGCTTATTTTCTTAAATCTGAAAGCTGCATAATGTGTCTAGCATTTGTTTGAATTTCGACACCGATATCGCCAAGACTACGTTCTCCTACAACATGTTCAATCCTTCAGCATTTACCACTGAAAGCATAGAGGGTGAGCTATCCGCTTCAGGCCCTGTACCAAAAGCTTATACCTGTGCCCGCGAGTACTACTTAATGCGCACACGTGCAGCATGGGGAATCGATTCAGAGGAAATATTCAGTGCATCAAATGGAGGTCAACCCTAAACCGACGATACGACAGGATGCGCAACCCTAGTCGTCTGCATCGGTCTTCACACGACCTACCCAGTAAATTGGGGATGGGTGTGGTGGCTACATAGTGAACCCGTTTGAGTCTCTGCCCCGGGTCCTAAGACAATAGGCGGATTATTCGTACTCGAGTACCGGTCGTAGTATGGAGGAGAAAAGACGAGTGGCAGAAGCTGCGTTTTGGCGCCCAAAGCATATACAGTCTGTTTCTGTATAATTGTTTCATGTTATCTACAGATTTCAACTTGCATTGAGTGAGTACACTGAGATAGAGAAATAGTATATGATAGGGATAGAAGCGCATGCTTGACGTCTCTCGTAGGATGGTTAGGGTGAAAATTGGAAACCTACAAAAATATCGGTGTCAGTAAAAGATCGTGTGAGGTACGTGGATCACAAAGCTTTTGGAGTACACATGTGCGAGTGTTGCTGCCAGGAGTTTAGGATGGTTTTGACACCGTCCACTGTTTGTTGTGCATTGATGTTATCATCTGATGGGCATAGTCTCTATCACGTAGTGTACACGTGTAAGAGTATCGTCAAAGTGTTTTGTTGTAGAACGTTCCAGGGTTGTGACACTTGGAGAAAAGTTGCGTTGACATTCCGGTGGGCCGTACTGCGTGGTCAACTGAAACTGAGGACACCTTAGACAAATGTTTTGACTGAGTTTCAAACGAGAGTGACAAGTGTGGTTTGGGTTTCTCAGGATCTGATACACCATTATGGGACCGCTCCTTAGACACCGATATGGTCCGCTGTATAGTTTGAGAGTTTGCAGTCTGAGTTGGAAGGGAAGGTTGGACAAACCTTTGACGTTCTTCGTCGTCGTCCTGCGTTGTGCCGTATCGGGCGCGATGAGGTGGTGCTTCTGCAGGGCAGCCACGCTTGATTGGCGTATTCCGCATGCGGCCTCACGTACTCGCCAAGCATTTTCGGAAAGATTGAGGCGTCACAATTTTCGAACGCCCTACAAAGAAGGCCAATGTATTGGTTTGATGTCTTGGATGCCTTGCAGCTTGCGTCAATCAGTCATGGTGCTCTTGGACGAGCACATCAAGATCACACTCATGAGAAGCCCACTGGCATTTGTGGTCCTAGGCGGTAGTTGTGAGTCCTCTTATGTCATATGCTAAGCTTATTGCACTTGGTGCCATTGAACTGAAGCATGTTCTCGATGGACCATGTGTCCGCTTTTACAGGTCATCCTCTAGGGCCGTGTGATCTTCCAAGAAAGCGGTAGCATGCCATATCTTTAGCTCATCTGCACTTAGCGAACAGTTTGAAGCCCACACACTTGCGAGATCATTTATGAAGACAAGAAACAGGCGAAGCCCGAGTACTGAGCCCTGAGGTATGTTGCACTGAACTTCGATTGCTTCCAATAGGTTACTGCGAACCCTCACATTCTGGTGACTTTGAACGAGAAACTTTCCTATCCATCCCAGAACGTGATCACCGGTATCCTAATTCTGGAGTTTGTGCAACAGAACTCGGTGGTGCAGGCAGTCGAATGACTTTATGAAATCCAGGTAGGCTGCGTCTACTCCTACCGCAGCGTCCATAGATTCCGCCCAGCTTGCACGTGTTATCAGCAGCTTAGTGGTGCAAGACTGATTATGTCAAAATTCGTGTTGCTTCAGAACGAGAATGTTGTTACTCTCCAGGTACGCCATGAGCTCTTCAGCTACAATGGACTCCATGATCTCGAAGACCCCGGGAATTAGTGGTATGGGGCGATAATTTGCCTGTTCTGCACGGCTACCACTTTTATAGATTGGAGGGTAGATCCCGTGCTTACACATCGTGAGGACATGCATCTCGTTAAGACATCGCTGAGAGCGTATTGCTAACGGTTTAGCTAAACTCATGGCAGCAAATTCCAACGCCTTCGAGCGAATGTTGTCTGCGCCCAGGGAGCCGTATCCGCGCAAGGACATTAGCCATTTCAGTGCAGCTGCGGTAGTACAATATATGTGGTTAAGATCTGATGACGGCATGATCTGCGTAAACATGGTGTAGGATTATTGCACACTTTAGAAGGTAGTGCTAAATTGTTATCCAAGAACGTTGGTCGCCTCTTTTACTGTTTGTGAAAACCTGAATGCTGTGTACAGAGCAGGAATTCGCGTTTATCCCGGCGACGTTTGTTTACCTGTATGTGTAGCAGCTTTGAATTTAAGCAAAAGTTTTACCACATGGTCTTGTTGGTTCTGTACTTTATCCTCCTGGACCAGTTTGACACATTGGTCCCTTTGTGTTTATAAACGTCCCAAGTGTCATGGCTCGGAGGGGCTATGTGGGTGAGCCATGCAAAGCCTCTCAGTGTCATTTATTTCCGAGCCCTGCTCCTTAGGAAGACTACATGTTTTTGGGTCGGTGGATTTTTGGCTTCAGATGTGCTAGCTACGAGCCTGTTGCAACTTTTGACAAATTCAACGCAGGCCACATCAGGGGACCACTCGGCTAGGCCCGACCATTTTGTTGCACGAACGAGTTCGGACAGGATATCATAGTTGGTTACCATGTAAGATTCCTTGATTTCTTCTTCAGGAGACTGCGCAGCACATGTGTCGCAAGATCGCTGTGGCCCAAAGTTGTGCACTGCACTACTACATCCATCATGAGTTCCTTGTTTGTAAAAACCAGATGCAAGATGGCCGGTTTGTTGTTTGTCCTGAAACGCGTTGAAGTAGTGACACGGTTGCACAGCGGAGAACCAACTAATAACTCTTACAGTTTCGCCTTGAATTATTCAACCAGAGTGGCCGGTTTTTCTGTGCTACGCAGATTTAAGTCCTCTATCAAAACATCGTAGCTGTAGGATCGTTCCAGTAGGTCCAGTAGATCTTAGAGGAAGCCATCTCCTGGTCCGTTTCCAAGGTGGATAGTGGTGGGCGATATACATTGGATACCAAATATGTATCGCTTCAGCATAGATGTCGGCAGCCCAACAAGTCGTCGACAGTTTGACTTCCAGAGTCGTTTAAGCGGTTTATGAGAAGTTCGGAACTGTAGTGTAGAATCACACCGCCTCTCTTGGTGGGTCGGTCGTTGCGCAGGAGTGACATACCAGGTAGTATGAGCTCGGCGTCGGTAAACATGTCGTTGAGCCATGTCTCGGTTACCTTGATGAGGGCCAAACACATTGACGTTTGAAACAGTGAGTTCCCTTTAGTAATTTGAAAAGCGCAGTAAGAAGACGAAGACTGGCAAATGCACGCATTTCGTATTGTCTCATCTGTGCCTTTAACAATAATTCGCAATAATATTTATTCACTGAAGTGTGCGACCGAACGTACATACAAACAAACAAATAGACCAACACGTGCTAATTGAGACAGGGTTATCAACCCTATCCCCAAGGCAGTCTAATGCCGACCGATAGTTGTTTCTGAACACAAAGCATCGGCTTAATCCGGTTAATTGCAATCGCGTCTGCGAAACGGAGGAGGCGAGAATTGGTGTGTTGTAATAAGATTGTGAACGCCGAATGGACCTCGACTCGGTGAAGTGGTGGTCAATAGGTGTCGGCCGATCGAAGAGGCTGGTGGCTTACGCAGATATGCAGTTTACCTCTGGCCAGTTTCCTGCGCGGTCGAATGTTGAACCCACTTAGGTATATGCTCCTTCATTCTGGAACTCATTGTTCTATCGGTCCTGCCTATGTAACTGGGGCCGCAGTCACAAATGTATTGGTAAACGCGATGCGATTTGGCCCCGATAGACTGAGCCTCCTTTACAGAAGGAAGTGGCAGTTTTTGGGTTTTGTTAATGACGACGACCTTTGCGGCATAGTAAGTTGTCTGCATGGCACAGATCAGACGCCCTGTGGTCCTCAACGAGGAGACGTCACCTTTGAATGGCAGTTCAATGATTACAGGCTTCTTAGGTACCTTGTGAACTAGGTCCCTTGGTCGCATTTGACTATGTTTCTCGGTGAACCTTCGGGGGTAGCCGTTTGCGATGAACGTGTTGGTAATCAACTGCAGTTCGTCAGCCAGGCAATCAGCAGAGCAGATTCGTCTGGCACGGCTAATCAGGGTTCTCAAAAGTGTCCGCTTGTATCGCATTGTTGTGAAGCTAGTGAAATGCAGATACTGCCCGGACCATGTTGGTTTCCTGTAGACAGACCTCTTAATCTGCCCGTTTTCCCTGTGACTGATAAGGATATCTAAGTACGGAAGGCAATTTTGTTTCTCTACCTCACAGCTAACCCGCAAGTTATAATGCGCAGAATTTAATTGCGTTACCAACTGCTGCATCTGATGCTCTGATGAGCAAATTGCCAAAATATCATCCACGTAGCGTTTGTAGTATGGAAGTCGAGATATTTCTCCAGACATACCTCGCTCTACCATTAACATAAAGAAATCGGCAAGTACTGGGCCCAATGGACTGCCCATCGCTATTCCATCAATCTGACAGTATGGTGTGTTTCTGAAGTGAAAATTGACGTTCTCCGTACACAACAACAAGGAGGCTCTTAGTAACTCAATTGGCATCGGTAGGGGACACCGCGAACTTTCTGCTAGTTCACAAATGTAATCAACAGTTTGGTGCAGGGGAACATTGGTAAAAAGCGATTCCACATCTAAAGAGCACATGAGCTTTTCGGATATATTAAGTATGTCGAGGTTGTCGATAAGCTAGAAAGAATCTTTGAGGCTGTATAGATTGACCCACTTTCGCAGCGGAGAAAACAATTTCACCAGCCAGCGAGCCAGTTTATATTGAGGCGCGTTTACCATCGATAGAATCGGTCTGAGTGACACCCCACTCTTATGTACTTTCGGTAGCCCGTATACCTGAGGAGTTATGGAGCCGGTCGGTTTTAAGCTGTCATACGTATCACTGTCGATCACACGATGTAGATGAAGCACATCTACGTGACGAGTTATGCGAAACTCTGACACAGTCACATCCTCTGCCCTCTCAAGTCGTTTGAATTTACTTGTGTCCTCGAGTATGACTGTCATCTTCTTTAGGTATTCATTCTTATTCATGTGTACTACACCAGAAACTTTAGTTGGCTTTGTTATAATCACATCCTCGGCACGTAGTTCGCGTAGCGACTGTAAATGCCGTTTTGTAAGCGCACACGTTTCTTTTACTGGCACATGTTTAACCTCAAAGCAATATCTGTCAGCTTGTTTCTAAACGAGATCGAAGCTCGGCTAATTTGCTAAAACGGCCTTGCGTGGTTGTGTACAAACCACTGAGAGCATCAGATGGTAGAAGCGTATCTGAACACACAAGCATTTCCCGCGAATTTACGCTGACCCTTGTGAGGAGTGCTGGCAATCAATTTTTGGATATATTTCTTGCCAACCCCCAGAGCGCCTTCAGTCTACCGCGTAGAGCACCCTCTTCCTAATCCTTCAGAGGCGAATTGCGACGGATTGTCTGTTTATTCCTCTCCGGACAGCTGTGGACCTGAACTGCGCTCTCGCACGAAAAAGCGGACAGCGGCAATTGCAAAAATATTTCGCTGGTTTTGTGTTCCCTCAGCCAATAGTGGCTTGCCTCGACCGCCTTTGGATTTATCTCTGATGACAGTTTTGTAACTAATTCTTAGCACCCTTTCAACTATTTGTTTGGAGTAGAGCATGACTTCCAGTACCCTTGGATCAGTTCCTTTATAGTTGGGCGATATGGTTAACCATGCCCTTGAGTTGGCAATCACGCCGTGGCTTCAAAGAGCTTCACGGATGTACCGCCACTGGTCTAGGTCAGGCGCTTGGGCTTGCGACTCGACGGATGACTAGAGTACGGATACACCAGGGACAAATATAGATTTTTCGCCGGTTTGTTAGCGATATGCTCCTGGAACTGGCTTCCTTTGCCGACCCTCACTCTAAAGGTTGTCAAGGAATATGCGAACGCTGCATGACGAGTCACGAAGACGGTGAGCTGACAAGAGGACGGTCTCCGTTCCGTCACCCCACTGGAATATGACCTGAGGTAGCATTGATTCGCTATAGTGATCTGAGTTTGGGTGGCGAACGATATGAAACGAACCAGCCTGTTTCACTTTACTTCCTATCGATTGGCATATGATTTCGCAGTGTTTCAGGTCGTCAAGTGGTGTAACTTTGTTAGGGTTTGCCTTTGACTCACGCACGTTGAAGCATATTACGTTCATCGAATTATGCGCCCTCCTATTGTTTGTAACTTTGGATAAGTGACTGCTTCCTTGTACTTGCGGCGTGGGGTGGACTTCTTGGAGGCGCATTGGTATTCGTGTCATCTCCAACACTCTTCGGATAAATGTAGATATACCAACTATATTTGCCCTTGGTCTTCATGCAGCGACGGTGGATGGTTAAGTTGCCTGACATTCAGTAGTGTTGAATAGACCAAAATGCATTAGAGTATCATTTGAGACAGACTTACTGCCGGGAGAATCCACTCTCTGCAAAATTGGGTCTCCCTGGCTGCCAGACTGTTCGCTTGTTCTCGCGGTCGGAGTTGCCGGCTCTATGTTGTTACATATACACTGGTTTTGACTATTTTGTTCCACGTTTTAACATAGGTTTCAGCAACGGCAATGGAGTTCCGATGCGATTGCTATATCAGCCGTGGCAAGCAGCACAATCGCTGTCAGTTTGTTACACTTTTGTGCCAGCAAGGCGATGCATCATACAAGTGGGTTGATCATCCAATCTGTAAAGAGCCAAATAGAGTCTGGGGAGCAATGTCGTTCTTTCGCTTTCGCTATACATAAATTTACTCACCTGGGACAAAATTTCATACTGCAGTTATCACAGATTACTGCAAATCGAATGGTTTGGAGCACAAGTTCGAATCACAATGAACTTTAGTCTGCAGCTTTGTGTAACGTGTACACATTGTTTTTGTTGTTTCAGTGCTCCAAAGCATGCGATGCTTCAGTTATGTTGGCAACTTTCAATCGCGGAAGTAGTGGGATGCAGTGTGTGGCCGAGCAGGGTGTACGTACGCCCATCACCATCGTTCATCGTGCTCATATATACAGTATTCCATACTCAAGAAGTGATGGTGTTGTTTTGTTAACGATAGCTAGTCCATAATGCCATTTGTATGCTTTAGATACCTGGTTCTCTAAAGACCCGCCTGAGATGGTAGTACATCCCACAATGGAGCTTGGTTGAACAGCACGCTTTCATGTATTTGTATCCTCGCGGTGCACTATACTACTGTTACTGGCGGGATCCAAGCGGTTAGAAGCCACTGCCGTGGAAAAAAGGATATTTAGTAAAGAACTACACAATTTTAAAACATTTTTACCAACGAAACCATATCCTGCATATCTCATGAGCGTATGTGACAGGACAGAGCTTTTCCTGTTTAGAACAAAGCACGGCGATGAATCCGGCTGACGTAACTAATTCAGGTGGCCGGGTTAAAAGCATTTCGCTTTCTGCCAGCTCGCAGTTAACTTTGGGCGATAGCCATCAAATGGGAATTTTGGAGAAGGTAGGTTTTTGAAAACTGACAAACAAGAAGGCAATTAATCAAGCTACATCGAATGTTAATGGCCAGTGGTCAGAGTTCGCTCTTTATCGAACCCCATGCAAATCATGTGTAGTGTGCCGCAAGGCTCAGTTCCAAGTCCACGTTTGTTTTTGGTGTTTATTGATGACCTTGCACAGTAAATCGCTTCAACCTTCCTAGTGTTTGCCGACGATAGCAAGTTTTGTCGCAGGATCCAGGTGAACACTGAGCAGCATCTGCTTCAGAGAGACCTAGATGTGTTTTATCATTGGTCAACCCAAAACTTACTGCATTTCAAAGTCAGTAAATGCAAGGTACTTTCCATCCGTCATCAGTGCAGCTACTCATACCGATTCAGAACGAATATAGTGCAACAATCCACTGTCGAACTTGACTTGGCTGTTCTTATTCACGATGATTTGGGTCGCTCCAGGCGATCCGCAAAGGCCTCGAAGACTGGAAACCAGCAGGTCCGGCTGTTGCGACGGGCGTTTGGACAAATAAACAGCTCCATATTTCGACAAATGCTCAGTGCGTATGTTGGCCCCATGTCGAATACGCAATTTAAGCCTGGCATCCATTGTTGAAACACGATTTTAACGCACTGGAGCCGCCACAACGTCGGGCATCTAAGAACGTAATTGGAATGGGCAATCATTCATACCCTAAGGGCACCGGTTCAAATCCGTGTAGGGGTGGGCGTGCTCGCGGTATACTCAGCCCGTGCGCGACTGGTGGTGGTCGCGCGGCAGCGAAGCGCCGTTACGGCGTACAGCTGACATGTTCTTATTCTTATTATTATTAATACAAAGAGAGGCTGCAGCGATTTGAGGCATTCAACGGTAGCTATCGCAGACTAAGAGGCTACCTGATTATGGAATATTTGATTCTGCAAGACCCAAATCATGTGTGACGCCCTTTACTGCGATTCAGCACCAATACAACACTGAAGGATCACTCAATTTAAACTCGCAGAACAGTATAGCCGTCTAAAGTGCCGCAGAAATCTTTTTCATTTGTTTCTGTCTCCCGTGGAATGCTGTTTAATATTCGGTCGTCTCTGCAACGACACTACCAGTATTAAACTACACTTGGATGATGCACTCATCCGCTTACACTTTGTCACTTAGCACTACGATTCCATCCTACGGCTGGAGTTTACCAGGCTTTTATTTGATGTTAACTGTGGGTACTGTGATTCTAAGCGGATTGCGGGACTACTGCGGAGCAAATGAGAAGTCCTTTCTTTCAGGTTTAAAGCACCATTTCGCTATTATTATTATTATTTCAATATCCCCACCAACTATAATATAAGACTTGTAAAGCAACGCTTCTTATCCCTTGTAAATTCCTTGTTCATTGTTCAAACCGAGTTCATGAGCACTGCTGTACTTAAATTTGATTGACTCAGCAACTGCCAATGAGGAGGATGACAACCCGATTTCCCTGTATTTGATTACCATGACGAAAAATGTGCAAGCCAATGCTTCAGTTTGAAGATGTTGAAGTTAGTGGTAATTAGTTTGATACCTTGATGATTTTTTCAATCTGCTCAGGAGTTATCGTAAGCGTAAGCAGTTATTGAACAATAGCTAACCTGATGACACCTTCCCAATGTGTCCCATGATGTTTAAAATTGCGGTAAGCTCATACCGTGAGGTTGCATCACTAATGTTCAGCACTTACCTGAGGATACAGTACTGTTCCAGTGTACTAAAGTAGTTCATACTGGTTTGCATCCAATGCTGGTCTCACATCGGTATTCTCAACGTATCTAAGTATTAAAGGATGTGGTGCTTAGAGTCGCGTAATCGAGCTACTTATGAATTGTTCCAGATAACCCGTTTTGTCGGTATAGTAGCGGTATTGCTAATTCTGCATCCTCTGCTCCAATTTCCGCATAAATATGTCATGCTTGCGCACGAGCATCGAATAATTGAAGGCAAGGCTTTGTCGTTCACAATATGGCCAAAACGGTTCGATAGCGAACAACGTGCATCAAAAACACCAAATAATCTTGTACTCAATTATGATCAGCCGAAAGAACTGCTTGGGTTCTGATTTGTTTACCGGAATGGGTTTCGTCATCAATCCAGTTAACATCTAGAGTGTGTCAACACAAGTCTCGATATTCATACTGATATTTATATTTATACTGTACTTCTAGCAAACCCGAGGACGAATGAGAGTTGACCTGACTGGACATTACCTACGCTTTATGTCTTACCAATCGAACTTCACCTGAATTTACTGCCACATATTTTCCAGGATCTGTGTTAGTGCATAAGAAGTTACGTACTTTACGCCAACGAATTTGGTGATAAATTCGCAAAGTATTTTTGTAGGATTTCTTTTGCTTCTCTGTTGTTGTTAAAATATTATCCCGTCCAGACTGCAGTGTTATTTTCACGCTTTAGGCATTCCGTCCCATGCACTCCCTGTTTCATGTTTAGTTTGGACAAATGTTAAAATGGCCGCCGATTCGCCGTCACAATCAAATGCTTATTTTTGTCCTCAGAGCGTACCTGTCATTTTGGGCATATTTTTCATACACTGAAGGTCGATATTCTTCTTCCAGCTTCTGCTCCCTAATGCATCTAACTTTTGTGATTTGTAATTCTACAGACGAAGCTGTGGTGATTCTCAACTTGTAGGAATAACATACGGGCACGGTTTTTCTCCCTCTTTGCTTCAATGGAATTAATGTGATACGCGGCCCAGTGAAATAGAGTCTATTTACAGCTTCTTGTGTGATGTTTCATCTAACATATACATGAATTTAAGAGTTTATCACTGCATGCTTTTGCTTGTAGTTGGAGCTTTTGGGTACGACGCATTGCGTTTTGGCAGTAATAGGTCCAGTAAGGGAAGATTGCGTTCCGTCTCATATTCGACTATGAAACATATCTTATGCCTTTGGCATCTAGTTTGTCTTAAGTATCGCAAATCTCGTGTCCATTTATTTGACAATTGGTTTCGGGTATATGATTGGAAGCATGTTTTCCTAAAACATCTTTGTGGCAATTATTATGGTGTACCTTAATATATAAGACCCACTGTGGCTTCGTTGAAATCAAAGCCGGTTTGAATTATTAATCAAAGAGCTTGCACATGTATTTACTTGTCGACTTTCTGCTAGCTCTTCATTTACTGCTTAGGTGTAATGTGATAATCTATTTTGCATACCGTATGTTCACTTGCACAGACCTTCTGAGCTTTACACATAACTGTCGCAATTCAGTCGTTAGATTTTTGAGCCAGCTCCATATTTGTTAGCCTATTTTGTATGTTGGTTTACCCGGAACTCACATAAACGTTTTCATTGACATGTCCTTCCTGTGTGCACGCAGAGCATTGCAGAATTGCGCAGTTTTCCATCCACGGGTCACCACTATGTTACGTTCCGCCTTTGAGAGCCGATCTATCTACTCTAGCTTATTTTAGAGGCTATTTTCTTTACTCTTCGAGCAAACCTGGAGTTGTTTCACGCTCACTAAACTTTCCTCTGGCTGTCAAAATTGTTCATCTTTTGTGAGGAAATGAGGACTTAATCATTGCTTTTCAGGATTTTAATACCGAAGTAGATACAAATTGCTTGTGGGGCAAAACTATTGGAGTGAATTACTGCCTAATTTGCGTCATGTCCTTGTAGTCCAAGCCATTGCACTTCCGAGTGTTTTTGGAAGCAACTATACACTCATCAGTTAGGAAGATCTTGATTTTCGTTACACCATTTACTCGCATTCATCCGTTTCGCATTTGTTTTGCATTCTGTCTTCATGTTTGGTAGAACACAATGAGTCTAGAAAACGGTTACGGTTATTTTGTTTGCTGTGCATGCACGGATTTTTGGCTGACTCGCCGAACAACCACCTCATGATGCCAGCTGGTTGTGTCGGATCGATCCGTTCCAGCGAATGGTTCGGCGGCAGTGTTCTAGGACTTGGTGGATTAACACTTGGCAAACATTGTCCCTACAGAAGCCACGTAAGTTTGTTTAGCGAAACTGCGACGTGGCAGATGTGACTCGCCACTAAATAAGTAAATAAGGAGGCGTTTGACGGGTAGTTGACAACTCAGATGCCCTTTCCGTTCTTAAACCTCACGTCACCTCTTTGTGGTTTTGCGTGTAATACTTGTGAATCTTAGTTCGGGTTTGCTTACAGTCTCCATTTAGTTACAAAGTTATTACACCTGAACAGTGAGTCTGAGGATGTGAATGCAGGCTCAACCGTGATTACTGGAAGTAACTCATCAGTAGGATGTTTTTCGGTCAACGGAAGTAACCGTAAGCGAAATGTTCAGTAGAGAATAGTGTGACATGGCTTTCCACTAAATAACAAAGCCACCTTCAGCCATTCTGTTCGCATGGATAACGTAGATCAGCGTGTGAAAAGTATGGTTTCAGACCAGTGGTTCTCAATCGTCAGATTCAGTAAAACGACTACCCATACAATTATGTTGTTTGATAAACAGGTGAACTGTTAGCTACTGTACCATTTTAATTTAAATTATGAGAAGTAAGTTATGTTTTCAATGAATTATAATGATCCAACACTTTCATAGTTATTGATGTCATAAACCAAGATATTATGAAAGTTATAGAGTCGGTTGATTTTGATTGGTACCAATAATTTCTTCAGTGTTCGGTGCAGTTGCGGTAATGCATATCAGGACTTTGCTATTGTTTTAATTTTCACTATATTAGAAAAGCCACTTTCACACCTGTACGTTGGGGGTACTCGCATCAGTATTCACACTGATTATCGCGAAAGTAACAGATACGACCACAAATGGCTGCCCAAGTGTTTATGGGTTGTGAGTTTTCGAAATCTATTTTCAATGGGATGCCTTCGCGAAGTGCAAATAATTGTGCTTTGTCTTGAATTCCAGCTTTTGGAGATATTCCTTCATCCATTGTAAAAGGTCTTAGCACCCATGTATTTAATTGATGATATTCTTAAGCAGCAAACAATCGCTATACCACTAATTCGTCACTTGCTTTTGCATCGCATGCACAAATACAAGAAATGTTCAGAAGTTAGAGAAAACGGCGTCACCAACCTTACGAGGCAGCGAACGTCAACTTGACTGCAACGTACAACAATCCAATCGATAGACGCGCCATCTAGCGACGCTGCGGTACAGGCTTCTATTCGTATTTTATGTGATAACATTTCTTACTTGATTTGGCCTAAATCATTTTTTTTGTCACTCATGATCCATTCTTGTTGATTATTCGTTAGATAAATTGAAACATAAAGTTTTGTAATATGTTTTATCTTCAAAGTTGCATTTGACGCTTGATTTGATTCATTTGATTCTTGACTAAACGATGATGTAATCCTTATGCTCATTTTTACCCTCCGCGAAATGTGATTTCACCCGTTTTAGGGTGTTTTGCTTCCATACAACCATGATGACCTATGGAATAAAGAATAATAAGAGGGAGAGTAGGGGGACTTACCTGAAAACCTTAATGCTCTTAGCAAATATTCAGTATCAATGTGCCTAGATCTTGTGTTAACAACATGCCGTCACAAACAGCTGGCTATCGTGCAAAGATAAGACGGCATGGGCGAGACAGCTTCCCTGCAGCCTTCACTGCCACGAGTCATAATCAGCCACTACCCCAGCAGATAACTCAGCACCAAACACATGTTAAACAGGCAGTCCGACTAGGGGACTGCACCAGACGCGCCACTGGTCCTGGTTGTGAGCCATGTCCTGTAAAGTCTCGAGCCATGCACAAGGCGGGTCACGTGGATTCAAGTCCGGAAGGCGAGACGGACCAACGGCACCCAGTTTGGTCGTCAGTGACTTCATTTCACACTGCCAAGTCAACTTCTGTCCACCTCGAGCCTTGCGCCAACTTACACCTGGCAGACTAAACAAGGCCCTCCTAAGTAAGCGGTGACCAGACATACGTAGCACGCGCCCAAGCCAGCGCGACTCATTCAGTGCTATCTGTTGTTCTAGGGAGCTAGCATGATTATCGCTGCCTAGTACTCGTCTACGCACATCATCTTTACGGACACGCTGGTGCCATCCAACACCAACACTGCTTGGCAGACAACGATGATCAAAGACTTGAAGGCGCCTCAGATTTTCAGACCGAAGGAGCTAAGCTTCACTACCATAGGGCAGGACGGCCCTTACTGTGACCTTATATACACAGCTTTTCAGACGGGGAAGTCTCCTCTGTGGCCAATGATGCCGCAGATACAAGAAGGCAGCCTTGGCCTTTGCAATGCGTGAAC
Source organism: Dicrocoelium dendriticum (assembly GCA_944474145.2). NCBI lineage: Eukaryota > Metazoa > Platyhelminthes > Trematoda > Plagiorchiida > Dicrocoeliidae > Dicrocoelium > Dicrocoelium dendriticum. The sequence continues at coordinate 51,341 of CALYDF020001162.1, forward strand.
TGACTCCAGTTTCTATGCGCCCATCATTTCTGATGCAGCTGCCAAGATAAGTGAAATGATCAACCACCTCGAGTTCTTCGTTAGCAAGCGTCAAGGGGTCATCTAGTGGATGGTGGTCCTGCGGCAACACTGCACTTTGAACGTGCGAAGCGCATACCAAATAATGGGACCATTCTAGACAGTCTATTCAGATTTGACTTGGCATCCACATCATCGTCGAAAAGCAAGGCAATATCGTCCGCATAATTAAGATCAAGTAACCTTTCACCAGATAAAACCTCATCACTTACGTCGTGAGATTCCGCAAGAAACCACTCCATGGTGGAGCCCATGAGGAAATGGATCAAAAATGAGAAAATCGCACAACCCTGACGAACGCCACTTGTGGTCGGAAAGCTACCCGATAAGTTACCGTAAATCCTGACACGACCTGTAAGTGTTCGTGTGTAGTGCACGTTGCATGTTCACATATTTCGTGGGAACACCTTTCCGCTCAAGTATTTCGAACAGAATCGATCGATCGACTGAATCAAACACACTCTTGAAATCGAGGAACACAGCAATTGTCGGTCTGTGACATGCGTGGCCCTGCTCTAGTATCTGCCGCAGAGTGAATATATGGTCTATACAACCACATCCTAGATGGGAACCCGCCTGCCCTTCCCTAATCCGAGATTCCCGTACCACAGTGAGGTGTCGAATGAGAATGTCTACCACATCTTCATCACTAATGTCGAGGAAGAACGCTAGAGAGCATCTGTGTTGCGGCATTCAATGTCCAGATTTCAAAAACTTGAAATTCCCATTATAGTGTTGCTCATCCCAACACTGGCACCCAAAGATCGCGGGTTCGTCCTGCTTGGGACTCATCAGTTGGAGATAGCCTGAGTTGGGCTGGAACTCAGAGCCTAGTGGCTCATGGTTAACGACATAAGCACTATGCCACTGAGATCCGCGAGCAATGCTTGGTCCAAGTCCAACTTTGAAATGCCCATATTTTGGTCATGGCATTATTAAAAATTAGCTCAGTTAAAAGCTAGCAAGCAATAAAAGTGTCGTCCGGCATTAAAACACTCCAAGCGTTTGCGACAGCCTCCTTTCTAAAAGTGAGTTAATACACATTGGATGTGTTGTGGAGGCTATCGGCGACTAGCTGGATGGATATCTCATATCGGCTTAACAAATATTGGATACTTAATCAAAACGACAACAACAACTTAGGAAACAAAAGCTTGAAAGTAAGTCAGGAATACATTTGTCTGGACAGTCAACGGAATTACGTCTCCTGCCCTAGAAGTTACTTTCAAATAAGATGTTTGTCTCCCCACATGAGTACCTTTCAAGAAAAGTTTGGATATCGCGGTGTGTACCTACACCACATTAGGTAAACGGAAACTCTTGAGTCTATTCCGGCTAACTTACTGTTTAGATTGATATTTCACTCTAATGCAAGTAAATCAGTTCAAATTGTTGACCAGTCTACCTGTTCTATAATGCAAGGAGCACTAACATATTAACTTATCGATCCCTCTTCCACGGCGTTTTCTCATTCCCACAATCCTACATATAGTATTCCGTTGCCCCATCGCTTCATCGATGCCAGCTGTATTTTGCCCCTCTACAACTCTAATTGGTCCTGGTATAATTAGTTACTGGTACATCTTAGTAAAAGGTTGATGTGGTTATGACAACGGGAAATATTACCTTAGATATCTGCGAAATGCTAAAATTAGCGATTGACCATGGGACGACTGTACGTTCACACAGATTTATTAGACGCATCCTGTAGTGAAGCCAGCCCAGGAATTCCCTTTACTAAATGTGGGTACACAAAGTCAATGTGATGGCATGCATAATCTGTCCTATCTGTAGGGACGTTATTTCATAGAAAAAGCAATATATTTCGGTGTTTAGGGTCTGGAATTTTCTGATGAGAGAGGCGAAAGTGATGCGCAGCGTAATTAATTTGGTTACCTTTTTTTATTAACAAACGTGAGATGCGCCATGCAGATAAGGATAAGGATAGCTACTCTAGTTATAGGTCGCTCTAAGTCAGGCATGTCCGAGGTCCATCCCGCAGACCAAATGCGGCTCGCGGTGACATTTCCACCGGCCCACTGCCTCTTCATGAAGTCATACATTCAAGCGTGCATTTTTTGTAGAAACGACATTATATAATATAAAAATATTATGGACGTTATGAGTACAAAATTCAATGGGGTCAAATGCTGACAATAAGCACTGACGTAGCATATTTTATTGTTAACCAACTAGGATAACTCAATCTGTGCGTTTAATAAAGGGAACTTAACTAAATTACCTAATAAAAATTGTGGTTTCGTCAACTTTATACATAAATATATATCTGACTACCTGACGCTAGTTCGTTATCAGAACGGGATTTCCAGTTCATAGTTTATCTCGGTCTTTAAATTTGTATTGTGTCATTACTTACTTTAACGTACTTCCATAGACACAACAGTTTATCTTGCAGCTTAATTAATTCTACGAAGAGCAAACCTTTTATATTACACTTTCACAACTCCGATGATAAAGAGGCTTTAGCATACTTGAAGGAATGAAAAATGGATCGTCAACTTTCATGTAAATGATTTTCATTCCTGTTCTAGAATGGAGAATGCGACGGGAAAAAGGAACTTACTAACGACGGGCGCTGCTTCAAGGATGGGTAGAAAGTGCAGTATTTTTTCACGGAACTAATGAATATATATGTGCTTGATTTGTTTGCAGACTGTGGCTGTTTTCAAGAAATATAATATCATGAGACGATACCAAAATAAGCATGCTATGACAAGTTGACTAAAAACGAACAAGTTGAGAAAGTGAAGTAACTGGAAGCTGCAATAACATCAGAGCAAATCTTGTTTGCAATTATCGGTCCGTCGAATGAAAAGCGACCGAGACATTATGAAGTGGCAAAAGCAATAACGAAACAGTGCAGAGCATTTACTGAAGGCGAATTTGTCAGTGTATATGTGTGGTGAAAATGTTGAAAAATATCTCTCCTGGTAACAAGTAAGAGTTTGCCCATGCTTGCCTAGCACGCATTACAGTGTTTCGCAGAATTGAAACCATTTCCTATGATATTAAAAGACAATTAGAAGCAAAAGAAACAACAATTTACTTCTTTTGATATGCAGTGATGAAAACACTGATGCGTCCGACAATGTGCAACTTCTTACTTTTTAAAGAAAGCTAACGATGACATGCCTGTGAGTGAGAAATTTCTTAACCTTCAGCGTCTTAAGGTGCAAACAAGTGGAATAGATTTATTTGTTTCTGTTGCTCTTGCAATCATTGACATTGAACAATCAGGGGAATAGACTTATCGAATTATTACTGACAGCACTTCGAGCACGACTGGCGAACACAGTAGATTCACCAAACATTTCCGTACCAAATTCAGGGAAGAGAAGGGCAAAGTCATAAACAATCACTGCATCCTGCACCAAAATTTAGTTTTACCGAACATCATAGGTGTGGTCATGTTATGGAGCCAGTAATAAAAGCTACCGACTATCAACTATCGCTCTATAACCCTGTTTCCTCGACAGTTTCGGCCCTTTTTCTTGACATCCAGAGTGCATCATATGATGTAAGATAGCGCAGTCGAGGTACTGCAATTCCGCGCTTCTAATCTCTTAGAAAAACATTGGACATTTCGTGGAAAACAACGGGCCATCGATGCCCGAACTAGCTGATGCTGCTTGGTCGGCTGATTTTGGATTTTAAGTTGAGTTTCCACGGCACCTGTACATGTTGAACACGAGCCTTGAGGGTCATAATGCAGTGGTAAGCTAATTGTGTTCACACGTCAAATTCTCCAGGAATAAGCAGTAACTTTCACAAAGACAACCGTCTTAAATGCAGGTTAATACAAACGTGTTCCACCACCAGAGAAAATGATATCGTCTCCAAGGAAGCAACTCCAAGTCGAAATTAGTGTGGTATGTCGGAGATATTGTATTCCTGGCTGATGAGCTTCAAAGGCGCTTTCAATACACTGCAGCTATTCAAATGTGTCTGGGACTTTTATCTTCGCTATTCTCTGTGAACCGTAGTAATGTTCTGGGCCACTAGCAACAAGAGCTCATTGAGTTACAAAATGTTGTTTAAAGTCGCAGTTGGCACCAACAACTCTCTTTCTCATCGATTTCTACTTCCAGATGGATAAAAACAGAATCCAAGAGATTCAAACATTTGCTAAGCAAACGCGCAGCTTGTTTGGTTTGACATTCATGTGTGAGCAGATATTTACAGGTTTAAATTTCAACAACAAACATGTGAAGCCGAGACGAAGTGCTTCTCACCTATGTGATATTTTACCCATCAAAACCAGTGTCTTTGAGACTGACCTGACCAGTTTACTGAAGTCAGTATCTCAGTTTCACCCTTCATACTAAACTCCAAAAAAATTTAAATTATACGTCATTTTGTATTAGTATCTTAATGTCAGGCTGAACATGGCTTGACATATTTTTACCTCACAAAACCTGGCCACCCTTGCCAAACTTTGTGCACTCTTAATATGAGTGGGCAGTAGCCACCATCTTGGTAGTAGACCTTGGGGGAACATTGGCTTGTTACTGTATTTAATAACAATATGGATAAATGGCTTAATTTACATCATTCCTGAATATTTGCGTGCAAATATTTCGCTCTACATCACACAATTCGAATAGGCATTGAATGGTAGACGATACAAGGTAATTAGCATGAAATGTAATAAATATTTCGGTAGCATTTTTGAAATCTATCTTACAACAACCTATCTTATCACGTAACAATGTATAGTCAAATTATAATTTGCAACATTATTATCCAAGTACTGTGGTTGTACGGGTTTTCGTTAGATACTTAATGATTATTGAAACCATTAATTTTTGAGGGCGTTCGTAGCAGGGTACTTAAGCTAGACGACTTAGACACGTCCATCATAACGCTAGGTAGCTCTTTCGTACTAAGGGAATTCATCAGTGGCGCACATTCGTTGGAGCTTGCTATATCCGAACCCATGAACATGATCTTGTAGTGCTCGTGCAGGATGGTCACGTTTGCTTCAAACAGGCCGAAAAAGCAACAAGGAAAACCAATCTGCACTTGGGTCACTTGTAGAGAGTGTTTGGCCTCTTTGATCTTATCATCATATCACAAATACTGAATGCTTGCATGAGGCCACATGTTGAATACACCATCCAAGTCTGGTACCTTTGACAAAAGCATGATCTTGCCGCTCTTGAAACTCTACGAAGAAAAGCAACCAAAATGTTAAGAGCCTGACTAATCCGCCTTAACAGCAAGGACTACAGACAAGAGGAGTTTTCGGTAGTTCATACCGTTGTCTGCGCGATGATCTTATTTTGGTTGTTCAAATCCTAAATTATCCAAACCACGCATGTTGACAGGTATCGAAAGTAAGTCACAACACCCCTCTCCAAGTCAAAAGTTGTTGTTAGTCATACAACACAGCCGGCTGGAATGCCACCAGCATTTGTTCTTACTTCGCTTGTCTCGGTGGTGGAATGATCTCCCAATTTCCGTCATCTTCTTTTCTGCATTAACTGAATTTAAAAGGCAAATTGATGAAACATCACACCACATGCACTACAAGACTTAGTCAATGTTACTGAGACACATCGTGACATAACCAATCTACACGCACAAGTGAAACTTCGGTGAGCCCACCGATAACCGTTATTTTTTGTTTTCTTGATATATTCACATCCTGTTTTCATTCGTGACACGCGGAAATTGTCAAGCTTTGTTTTTTTACTCATCATAAATCCAGTGATTCATTTACGAAGCAATAACTTAAGCCATTGAGCCAAACGGCGACGGCGGTGGACTGCAACCATATAGCGCACTTCATCCTCCCTCACTGTCCTAAAAGTTATGAACGTGAGAGAGACAGAACTTATCCCAAAGGTGACTCTTTACCTTGCAATCTTCCACCAGTGGACCTGGCATGCTATATGCGGAAAGTTGCATTCTCGTCAAAGTTGTCCTTAACAAAATTCAAGTTGTTCCCATTGTGGCGAAGTTGGAGACATTCTAAAGTGTTCAGCTTGCGAAACCATTTAAAATTCTGAATTCGCCTGTGGACAGTATGCGATTATGTCAATTCCTTGACGTTGACTGTTAATGGTAATGGCTATTTGTACAACAGCCTGTAATTTGGAAGCGGTAACTCATGTTAGTTCATTGTTGACACAGGCAGTGTGGAATCACGTATTGCTAATCCAAGTCTTTATCGCATTTATTCTGGTGCGAAGTTACATCCAACCTCTAGTACCATCATATTCTTCCCGTGTTAAGTTGCTGCATTTTGTCAGTATTAGATAAAGACAGTAAACTTGTTGATTAGAATTTTTTTGTTACAAGTCGAAGACAATCTATGCTTGGGTTGAAATTGATGCAGACACTCAAACCAAATGTTACGTTTTTGTCGAGTGCGGGTACCGAGGCTCAAATTCGTTCCACGATTCATGACTCTTCAATGGCATGCGGTGATACAAAATTCCTCCAGTCTATCTTGCGGTTATTGGAGAGCTTGTAAATCACAAACATCGAATTTTTCCATATGGAGTTAGGGATCCTGTCCGGAAAATTTTCAACTGTTTGTGTGAGAGAAGAGTAATTTTACCAGTCCAGAGCTCCCGATGGGCAACACGCATTGTCACGCCAATAAAGTCAGATTGTGAGATATGGAGAGTCGCTGATGACTATCGGAACACCCATGATACTAGACCGTGTCAGCGTAGCTGCACTACGGAGGCATCTGAAGTTTTGCTTTCACGCTTACATGATTCTGGGTTTTTCTCGAAACTGGACCTAAAAGATGCCTATTTGCAGAGTCCGCTTAGAGAGGCATCTAGTGAACGAACTACATTTAATACGCCTTTCGGTTTGTATGGTTATCGTTTTCGTTCTTCAGTCTATGCACACTCGTCATGTAGACCAGGTACAGTTCAGAGACCCAGGTCAGTCGACAGCAAATTGCAAGGTTTCTGAGATTGGTACTGGTATACCTTAACCAGTTTCCATTCCAGATACTGAAGCTGAGAGTCGACTGAGAATACCATGAGGAATTCGAGGTAATCATCAGAACAATTACAGAACTCCTGATTTTCATTCGGGAGGCGGTGGATATAGTGCTTTTAAATGTTGTGCTATTTGACTTTTCTTATGTTGGATTACTCATGATATTGAATAACGTTGACCGCGTAATTCGAAATTACAATTCGGCTGTTCTCCTATTTCAAGGTTAGTTTCTGGTGGAGCTTAGCATTACTCCAGATTCTATAGGTACTACATTTATTTTTGTGGCTAAGCTGTTGCAGGAAACCAAATTTTGCTGGACTGTAGGTGTCGGAAATATCTCTTGCAACACCCAGCTGAGGGCAATAAGTATTTCGTCATAAGCGCAGATGTATCTCGTTGAACTCACGAAATATCTATGACATCAGTTTATTAGAGATCGAGATGCACTGCGGAGTTTTGTACACATACATTTTCCTCCATTTTGTTATATATGATGGCATGCATTCCTCATATCATCTCCATAAAATATTCATGTATGACCTTGGCAGCTAAATAAAATCTCTGTCCCGACCAGAGGAAAAAGTGCAGCGATTGTGCTCACCGAATAAACAAGTAAGCGGCGCTCTCCGATTGTAAACGTTTCCTGCTGATGCAAACTGACTGATAAATTTGATTAGATTACAGTAACAATCAAAGTCGCGATCGATGACTTAAACAACAACAACAACTTATGTCACTGCCCAATCGAACGCAGCAGTATTAAATTTCATCGACGGTGAATTCTGTTTCCTTGTACCGAGAAGATACTTCCACGGCTGAGCAGTCTATTACCTCATTCAAGCACTAACTGCAGAGCTTCATCCTCAGTGTTGCAAAAACTCGGGGAGGGCAATCAAAATTCCACTACGTACCATTTGATGAGGGTTACTGAGTACGGAATACTGCTGCATATAACACATTTTGCTGCCTATGGTAAAAAGGCAGACACGTGCATCTCGCGTTCCCATGTTTCACACTTGATGCATTGCAACCTTTTCGCAACGTAGCGACCGTATGTGCATTCGCTTCGTATTTAGTGGTCTATTCAATGAGTCATCACACGCAGTCATTTTTCTATACTTTAGCATTCTATTTACACCATACGTTTTAAATGATTTCGCACTTAAACTCGAGCCCATAACTTTATCAATTTTGAGCCGATTCCTCATCTGCGCAACATCGGTCGACACAAATATCTCGACACTCTTGCGTTCTAAAATTTAAGTAAACACGGTGTTCCTCAAAACGTCTGTAGAATAAGTGTGCATGTATTACGTGCATAGCGTCTCGTTCAACTTCATCCAACTATCGAGTATTGATCACACGCTTGACGTGCCTGCTCTCGGTTCATTCGCAATAATCCTCTGTAGTTGCTCTCTAGCTTTTCCCAGCGTAGTCACCGCACACCTATTCGAACCCGATTTACCAACGCTACACTGTGATCTATCATACGTGGAAGTATCTTATACCACTAAAGTTTTAACCATAACTAACTGATTTGATTGTCATCCGCGCTTTAACACAAGTGGATAACTCATTCACTTTGTGCCCATTGCCCTTCTGTGTACCACGATTCCGTGCAGAATTCTCGAGGCAGACCGAAAATACTAAGCCTATTCAAATCCGGTGTTTCTCAACGCATCCGTGAAGGAATCTGTGATTCCACGATCTGTTTTCACCGTTGTGTAGGTTCATTTACTGGGTCCCAAACAAACTGGACCTAACATCGATCGATCAACCGACCAACACTTCAACGTGTGCGTACAAAGGAACACTGGTGACAGCCAGCGCGCCACGCGGACTCAAGCTTACCTTGACGCGGGAAGCTGGATTGACAAACCTGTGACATTAAAACAGCACGCCTACTGTGAACATGTCTCGTATGAAGAGCAAATGCAAATCATGCGCTAATGTGGTAAAAGATGGTCTGGTGTGTACCATGTGAATGAAATTCTATCACCCTATCTGCCTTTGGATGGGGCCGACAAAAACAAAACGGTACACTAACATGGCAGAGGCGTTTTGGTTCTGCCGAGTATGCGATGCTATTCCAGTTGTTAGTAGTCTAACTGTGCTACTGAAGAGGTGTGAAAGACTAACAGAAGCGGTCGAGCGACTGGTGAGCGCCAGGGTTACACCCAGGGGAGGAACCGGACCTGCACCAGTATGTGAAATAACACCCCGAATTCCCTAGTCAGGCCGAATAAGAGAGCCAGGCCTCCCAACCTTACCCCAACAACTCAACCTTTAGCAGTACCAACTCCATTCTCTCTCTTTCCTATAAGTAAAAACATTGCCTGCAGCGTGCTTGCTTCAACTTCTCTACAGTGTGTTGCACCTAGTAGTCTGTTCACTATACAGGAAACCGTAAGCTACAGTCCATCAAGCATAGTGAACAACCCGGCAACGTACGCATCAGTTGCCGCTAAGCAAACACCGGAAATAGCACCGGTAAACTATGTGCCCGTACTGGCGAAACAAAAACTATAGCAGCACGGATGGCCCCCATCAGTGCCGTTCACAAATTCATCAAAAACACCAGATACTAAGGCCCCAAATCCAAAACAAGCACCCACCAGGCAAAACCATGGCGCCCTAAAACCTTGTGTGCACAAATGTCCCTGAATCCAAATCAATACAATTAAGAGTAAGTTGACAGACGATCGAAATCAATGCGGTTCCATCTGTACGTCGATTGGTGTCCATGCTAATCCCACGACATTAAAAAGAATCGCGCGTCACTCAAACACGTTGCACTACGGTGAACCCGGTTACTTCGGGTAGCACTAAACTTGGCGGACGAGACAGAGGCCGTTCTGCTGTCTGCGAAGCTTCTCAGCACCGACTCAAGTGGAGTGCGTCTACTACCTGAAATCCAGTAGAAAGAACATTCAGCGGATCCCACTAACAGAGAGAGGTACAGAAAAATTCGATAAGAAAAAGGTGCTTACTCACGGTGTTGCTGAGCTTACAGATTCCTCTACCGACCATGCTCAGCTGCACGACCGCGAGCAATGACACTACATCCGGGAGGCTATTTCTCTCGAAAATGTCGTGGCCATCTCGTTGACAAGGATCCCCATATCACCAAACTATAAGGGATGCAGTCTTAGGCTGTTAAAACTTGTGTTGCAATCAGAACTAGCGGCACAAACCCTTCTAGAGAACTGGACTAAATTCCGTAGCAGCTCGCCAACAGAAATTCATCTGAAAGCAGCGGGAACACCAGCGCTTTCTAATGAAAATTCAGTGGAGGCACAACTCTTAATGAAAACGCCAACTGCAGGACCCGACTCGGGGACGGTTTCAACAGTAGCCATAATATCCGGAGGGACACAGCAGAGCACCAGCAAATAGCGTGATCCGGGGCATCTGACACTTGACTATATACCAAATTCGTCTCGAGAGTCTGCAAGCCATCCAAAAAGCCATTAGTTGCCGACCCTTTATTGATCGGCGTAAACGCACTTGCTTCATCCATCCAATCGAAGACCCTTTCGGTCTCCGAGAATTGCTCATTCAAGTTCCCTTTGCTCTTGTACAGTGGTAGCGCAAGGGCATCCTTCAGTTCAGCAGACACCTCATCCACAATCCATACGCGTCGCACCAAGTGTGAAGCGCAGTCACCAACGCCGGTCCGCCATACTTCAGGCGGGATCCCGTCGGCCCCTGCACCAATGCCGTTTCGCAGCTGAGGAAGTGCTCTCGGCGTCTCATCCAGCGTCGTTGTCTCCGCCAGACTCGTCTTTACATCGTGCTGCTTGAGGCCATTCAATGTAGGCCAGTCGATCTCTGAACGGTTGTTCAAGAGACAGTCAAAGTGTTTCCGCCAGATCTGCATTGTTTCGGCAGACCGCTTGCAGGTATCGTCTGAGCTACCATCTATCAGCTTCCTTAGCGGCTCCAATGTCGGGAGTGAAATACATCAATTTACGAAAATATATGTACAGTTTGATCTGCACCAATTTGTGATCAGTTCTACACTCAGCTCCACGCAGTACACGTGTCATGCGCACTTCACGCATATCACGATGACGTACGATGACATAGTCGAGCAGGTGAGCGTGACCACTCCGTGGGTGCGTCCAAGTTGCTATATCACTCGCACTCAGTGCAAACCGAGTGTTCGTGATCGTCAGGCGGTGCGTGGCACACTGTGAGAGCAGCCTGTCACCGTTCGCATTCGCTGAACCAATGCCATGCGACCGATAACATCTGTCCGCACAGACGCATCACGCACAACGCGTGCGCTGAAATCACCCAGCAGAAATAGGCGGTCGCTCCTCGGCACAGACCGTATCACGGAGGATAGCTGAGTGTAGAATTGATCACGCGTGTCATCAGGATAACACATGGTCGGATTGTACGTGCTTATAAAAGTGGCAAACTTACCTCTTCCGAGTCCTAGGCGGGCAATCATCAGTCGCGCGAAGATGCCTGTTGGTTCACCCACCAACTGGCCATGGAGGCGATCGGATATTGCAAATCCGAACCCATGATCACGTGGTGCCGATGCAGCGTTGCCCACCCAGTAGAGTGTGTAGCCAGCACCTGCTTCATGCAACTTAGTTTGCTCAGAGTGCTGGATTCCACTGAGCACCGCAATATCGATGTGGTAGTGCGCCAGTTCCATCGCGACGAGTGCAGTGCGTCGCTCGGGGCGCTCACTGGAGTTCCGGTCCACTAGTGTGCGCACGTTCCAGCATCCGATGCTGAGTGCTTTGCGCGCAGGCATACGATTGCATTGGTGGGCAATCGCACGCGAGGTGGCGGATGTGCTTCGAGGTTTGATTGAGGGACTACACTCGGAGTTTTTGGCTCAATAGCCTGACCCACAAGGCAGTGGGCGATTTGGAGGTTTGCTTGCTGGACTCCACCCGGAGAATTTGGCTCCATCGCCTGACCCACAGGACAGTGGGGAGCAGATGCAGCTCGGGAATGTGACGGTAGAAACAGATTGGGATCTGTTTGCCGGCCGTCACACACAGGGTTTGAGGTACTAGAACGACTCATATGTTTTGCGACCGTAGTAGGATACAACTTCGACCACGGCCAGACGCAGATGTGTTTTTTGCGGATTTGCACCAATTTGACCAGGTGTTGCCTGGCTTGAGGCGGGCAGTAACAAACCATTGAACACCCGGAGGTGCCTTCCCACCGTCAGAAACAATGCGTGGCGCTCGTGCTCTACGCCAATCGAGCTGTGAGCTTACAACCCGTACACATGTTGTCTCCCATGGCTAGGTTTCACGGGAAGAAGGTCATCGACCACTTCCTAATCTCCGAATTGGTTGGACTAGGATACTGGCAGGGCGCCCATACCTGAGAGGAGAACGACTCTGGTCCTCAACTAAAGTTTTCTATTAAATGTACACTCGAAAGGCAGCGTGTCTAGCAC
>CALYDF020001163.1:0-25075 GCA_944474145.2 Dicrocoelium dendriticum
GTGGGGTCGTCCGAAGGGCTTGCGTCAAATACTCATTGCTTCTTTGAAACCTTCAACAAGCTCGAGGATTAAACAACTTTCGATGACTTCTTTGGCCTCACCACGGCAGTATTGTGTCAGATATGAAGTCGGAAAGTCAAATCGGAAGTTGTTCCCGTCATCTTGTCTTCAAAGCACGCATAAAAATCCAGTAGCAAGCTGGATCACCACTAAATGTGATCAGCTCTTGCTTGGAGAGACAGGACGTCGTGTTCGGACCGAAACAGTTGGATTTGTGATCAAGAAAGCAGTTCGAGGCAGCATTTGAATCCAAATGGAGGTTTGCGCCACGATCTCGAACTCCCGAACCTGAGACCGCCAGAGAATCATCCAAACGCGCCACCGACGACATGCGCCGAGCTTAAGTTATCGGCTTTAGAGAAGATGGTCGAAGAGCAATATCAGAATAAAGACCGCAAACACCGTAAGACCAATAATCAGTCCGTTTACTGATCGGCAGATTCGACGTAACATCGTGCCCAAAACAACCATCTTTATTTTGCTTGGCCTGCAGACGCATCTTAGTGAAAGCCGACTCCAGCCTTATAATCCGGACCTCAGCATTCCGCAATTTCTCAGCATCTGTAATATCAACAACAGAACAGCAGTCCTCAGCATCAAAATCAGAAACATACGTTATTACACTATGCAGCTATGTAAAGACTATATGAAGCCTAGACTAGGTAATCGCACGTGATGGGACAAGGAAACTATAGGCTAGTAAACCTATGTTGCAAGCATGGTCTGGATTCACTGGCTCTTCTTGCACCAAATATATGACACCGTACACCATTGCTCACGCGGTGCTCCCACCAGGCATGAGCTAAGCTACGAAAGCAGTGCTAATCGAACGTGACTAGCCTCTTTATATCTGTCGACCTGACGGGCCAAGTTTCACAACCGGATAAGAGGGTCGAACGGATGGCTGCGTTATAAACCCTGCTGTTCGCGACTAGACTGATGTCGCGTCGGCGCCGCAAGTTGTGTAGGTTGCAAAAGCACCTCGAGCTTTTGCTATACGGTTCGTAACCACATCTTCGATCCCAGGAGCGCTAATATAGCTGCCCAGGTGATTGAATTACTGAATGACTTCTAGCGTCCGTCATTCTAGCATGTAAATACGTACTAGTAACACCGATGGTTTCACATGACTTATAAACTTGACAATCTTTCAGGGAACCAAGTGAAGTGGTGGATAGAGTCGGGCTCGTTTAGCCTCCACTTCCAATCCTCACTTGGGTACGTGTGATTTTGAGTCGATGTGGTCAAGTATGCTGATAGATAACAGATAATCAGACCCCGGAATGTCCTATAGCTCATCTAGGTTGGAACCATACGTCTCGTTCAGCTAATGACAAAACTACCTTTTCGGTCAGTGACCTTGCAGTCCCGAAGATCACTGGTTCGAACCCGCTTAGGTGCTAGTGACCTCACGGTGTACGTAGCCCATGCGCACCCGATGAAGAAGGAAACAGGAAAAGACATCCGCAGTACGCAGGCAAACCGAACCAAAGCTTTGTTGCGACGTGATCAACCCCAGTCCCACGGGTGTATATGCTCAAACGATATGTTTGCGAAATGTGATTCAAGCACTGATGTAATTTAGATATCCGCTAACTCATCACAATAGCGGGACATGGCCCCGCTTATGGCACCTTTCACAAATATGACGTTTGAACTGGCGAAAGCGTGCGAAATGCCCTTCTCCGCATGATCAGCATGCTGTGGGCGGTTTGTGCGTGGACTTCTTGAATGGTTTGCTTGGGTTGACAGTCCTGGCCTTTTTCGCGTAATTCCCGGTATCTGGTGGTGCCAGATCATTCTTTTCTATCAGGGCGATGTTGTGTTTTAGAGTGAGCCGCCGTTTGCATTCGCTTACCAGGGTCTTCAGCCTCGGATCGAGAAAGAAACTTTGGCTATGGTGTACACAGTCAGGAAAGTCCACAAAATACTGTATGACCACCGCATCAAGTTGCTGACAGATCACAAGCCCTTGCTGGCTATCTTTAGTTCGACAAAGGGCATCCCGGGTTACACAGCTAGCGGGCTACAACATTGGGCTCTCACCTTAATAGGGTATGATTTTGAGATCCACTACCAGTCGACAATTTCCATTGACCAAGCGGATTCCCTGTGAAGCTTAATTGATGCCTATCAGCAAGAACATGAGGGCACAGTCATTGCCTCGGTCGAGATCTAACCTTACTTCAATTAACTGGTGAGTGGTGCATTGCACGATCTGCCAGTTACCGCAGAAGCTGTACGAACCGAAACGTTTCGGGACCCAGTACTCAAGTAAGTTATACAGTTTCACAAAATAAGTTGGCCAGGTTCATGTCCATCTGTCGAGTTGCAACAGTACTTTCAGAGGAGACATTCGCTCTCTATTGTGAACGACTACCTATTATTTTCGGAAAGAGTGTTCATCCCCAAGGCACTTCAGGAGCGCCTTATTCGGCAGTTCCACGCCGAGCATCCTTGGATCAACTGGATGAAGGCGCTTGTCTGCAGTTATGTATACTGACCCTTCATGGACAAACAGAAGAAATACCTAAACGTTGCCAAAAGTGCGCCAACGTCTTGAAACGCTACAAAATGCAGAGCTCCATTCATGGCCAAAAGCAAATAAACCATGGTACTGCGTCCATGTTGACTTCGCAGGACCGATCGTCGGTCGGTTTCCTCAATATACTCGACTCATACAGCAAGTGACCCGAAGTATTTCTCATGGATAGCACAGCCACCAATGCTGCTGTATCAGAACTACGCCAAACCTTTAGCAGATTCGGTTGTCCAGAGACCATTGTAACTGACAATGGTACACAATTTACTTCGGCAACTTTTACGGAGTTCTGCAGAAAATGTGCTGTCCAGTACGTTCGTTCGCCGCCGTTTCATCCACAGTCAAATGGCCAGGCAGAAAGGTTTGTCAATAGGCTCAAGCGAGCTCTCTACAAATCAAAAGGTGAGGGACGTACAGAGGAGGTGGTTGACCAGTTCCTTTTCCTCCACCGATCAACACCGGATCCACAAGCGCCGGATAGAGTTTCTCCGGCACAGGCTATGATGAACCGGAAGCTCCGCGTGCCTTTCGTGGCCATACGGCCGTGCTTAGAGCCCTCGGTTGGTGAAAGAAACTGCAGAATAGAAAAAGATTTTAACCGACGGCATGGAGCAAAGAAACGATCATTTACACTTGGACAGATATTGCTGGTACGTGACTATCGGGAAGATCACGCGAAGTGGACACCATGGACGGTCAAAAAACAAGCGCGGTATTGTCATGTATGACTTCATCCTGGGAACAAAGATCTGGGCCCGGCATGCACACCAGCTACGGCCAACACTGTTTCAACCAGATGAAGCACAACCTACCGATCTCCCGTTCGACTTATTGGTGGAAAGCTTCAACTTGCCAAAGGAACCCGTGGACGACTGTGATCAGTCGAGCAACGAAACTAGACCACAGATTTGTAACCAACTTCTCGAGCACTTCAGCCCACGAGATGGACCCCGTCCCGTAAACTGCAAGTTAATCCCTGGTTTTCATCATCTACCGCGGACGTCATCTCAGGAGGGGAAGTGTCCCGGAGAAGATGAGAATTCCATGAAAATCCATTAGTTCAGGGATTACTCGATTGTTATCGAGTATCGCATCTATTTCGAAACTTCTAGAATATTCCAGTGCCTGCACGTGACTAGTAACCTGAAGAGCAGACAAATCTACGTGAAGTAACTAACCTTGTCGGTTGACCTTCCTATTCCAGAGGTCGAAGGTCAGTAAGAGACCTATAAACACAGTCACGGTCTGCTGCAGTTGTAAAATGTTTTGTTGACGGCGGGTAACACGTTATTTTGTCAAGGTCATTGGTTCTCTGCCTTTTCCTTCGGTCGGGCTAGAAGTTTCCTGTAGCAGTAGAGTGTCTATTTCGGAATCGCGTCTAGTGTGAAGATTATAACAATTTCACATTCGAAAGCAAAATGGCTGGTAAGCGTTACGTGTTCCCCGCTCGTAACACGGCACCCAAAAACTACTTCTGTACTTCCCAATTTCCATCTGCTTCGACTACGATCCCAGTGATCGCATTGATCAAGGTTCACTTCAATGTGAATCGCGGTCTACAACAAAGATTGCGCATCGCAATCCAAGCACACAACGAGTACTTCAGAATGACCCTCCAATCGGTCTCGTATTTGTTTGCACCTGTCAGGTGAAGATGGCAGCAGCGCAAGCACTTGAAACCGGAGCAATACGACGCGTTTAATTCAACTTCCGCTGAATCGCGGGTACCGCCTATCGCAACGGTTAATGGCACAAGGTGAGAGCACTCGGAGCGCGTGTTGTGTGGACAGATTGCGAGACTCAATCTGCATCTGGACCACGATGAATCTCTGCCCAGAGTGCGACTGTGTTTCGCGACCAACTCACACAAGTGTTCCTTTAACTGAATCAACATAGATATGCACAACCGAGCATATAGGGCGATAATTTATGTTTGTGATACCTGAGTAGACTAATTCAAGTGACTTCACAGTTTTTGTATTTCTGAAGTGTAATTACATTTTGATTCGTTTCCTGTACTAGCATGCCAGCGAACTTTCGACCCGAAGTATCCGGAGGGAAAACATAAACTTCCTAAAATACTACAATACACCGTTCCTCAGAAATCTCGCTATGTCGTATAGCTGCCCAAAAATATAATGACTGTAGCAAAGGGTACATTGTTTTCTCGATTACCTTCAGATAACATGCCACCTCTGAGCCACTGAAGAGAGGATATTCGACCGCAGTGGCTCAAAGATGTGCTGATACCTGCCCACACCTTGCGGAAACCACTGCGTCTGGGCTGAGTATTCTATGTGAAATTAATCCCAGTGCATCAAACGGGCGACGAAACGTCCTTGTAAAAGGAGAGTATAACAGGTGTCACCGTGAAGCGGTTGGCCCAAGGTGGGCAGCAAATTCTGACTAAGGACTCCTACAAAATCTTGCGCAAAACCATACCCGAAATCGCCTAAAGGATGTTTCCTAATGACAACGGAAGCTATCTCGATAAGGCTAAGGAAATATGAACTATGCAGGCTGAGAAACTTCTTGCGGGCCATCATCTCGCAGCGGCCGTAACGAGACCTCGAATGTCATTCATATTCGGACACTGGTGGCGACTGAGTGCAGTCTTTGCCCCCTCATCGGACAGCGCAAGTGTGTTTCATCGTAATGTGTACACGTCAGCGTTGACCACTTGAACACCATCCGAGACGTGGGATCTACAAAATCAAACCCACAAATTTCAGCTGATGCTCAAACATTTACAGGATGTTTAAATGCGAAATGGCAATTGTTGAATAGAAATTCCTTCGCATAGTAAATCTATGCGTTTCCATGGGGTAAGTTAGAAAGATGCTGTATACTTCAACGAAACAACGCAAGACACCGTATTGAAATCGTAACAGTCGGTGACTCCAACGAAGACTCCAAATAAGCCGTTAAGTTAAGAGGCCTGTTCTTATGCCGTGCGCAAATTGGGTATGGTAAATGCAGGTGGAGCACTCAGGTATCTATTGCATCAAAACTTTGCGAAGTGAGAGCTCCTTTGTATGGCTGAAACAGCGTGCGTTCGCGGTCTGGGAGAGTAAGGTAAGTTATTCTGAAAAATAGTCTCTGTATGTACAGCGACATGACACTGGGTCGCTGCGCACTTCGGTTCACTTAAATAACTATTATGAGTACGGAAGACCACCTGACCTCATTGCATACGCTTGCATCGATGTGATATGAAAAATTGTAAACCTAATTTAGACGGCTAAAAGTGGCTGAAAATGCATAATCATAGAATCAGAGAACGAACATCAGAATGCAAAGAGTCGAATAAAAGGGAGCTGATGATTCCGCGAGTTCGCAGTATGTGAGCTTGATCCCGGTCCTCACATAATAAGGCAGAACCAAGCTGTGTAGAAATGTACTGGGCCGCACAAGTGCTGCAGCGACAGGTGATACACACCAGCGAGGAGATGGATTTCCGTACACAAGATGAGGACTATTCATTGAGGCACCATATGATCTGCCAACAAACGTCACCGGAGTAACTCAGCAGTGCCAAATTGCCGGGAACATTATGTGGCCGACGTGAAGCAGACACCAGTGGCCAGGGACAAATAGCCTACTAAAGTCCTCGAAAGAAGGACATGTCCCACATGCATGCACAGGTGTTGATCGGAGTGTGGCTTTGCGCGTCTTCTTCTTGGCTGATAAGCTGACATGTCGCTCCTTACGTAAGTGAGTGAGCTTCTGAGGAGTCATCAGAGCCATGCGTACATACCGACGATGTGTCCTGGTGACTTGGTCACCACCCCGAGCAGCAGCAGCAGCAGCAGCAGGATATTTGATCATGAGAACTTGAGGCTTCTCTATAGGGTTCGCAGCATTTGCTCGCATCAGTAAATGTGAAACAATTGCCGAAGCAAGCAACGGTCCGCATTGGACCACTCCGTAGGGTTCGCATGAGTCTGTAGCTAGCCCTAGGCTGGTGCACGTAGAGGTCACTCGATCACTTAGCAGAAATTGTGCTGCAGAAAAGTCAGGTAACTAGGCGACATCCACAATCATTTCGAGATGATGTTGGTTGGACACTGGCAGTCTTGTTGACCTACTCATAGCAATGAAAGAGGATAGTATCGCGTCGACTCGGAGATAAGAGTCTCAGTGCATAAGTGCCAGAGTGGAAAAATATCCCCTGGCAGAGATTCTAGATGGAGACGTAGCCAAAACAAGTACAACCAATCGAATCGAAGATGATGATTATGTCGACAGAGATTGTCACGGAAGATTGTATGTTATAGTAGAGATGTGCTATTGTTGTGGACCTTGAGGAAACCAATGGGCCACAACAATATGACGGACGTGAGGAGACTGGGGACGGCGGCTATTGGGTCAACATCCAAATGACTTCCACATATGGTCGTTCTACGCCTCCAAAAATGGGATTTCTTGTTGGTATACTACAACCTGGAAGCGCATATGGTTTTGAGAAGAACGGAACGACCGATGTCTCTAGCTCAACTCAGACGTTTGACAGACAGAAGAGAGACACTAAAATACAAAAAAAACTATGAGAGCAAGACTATTCCAGCATTCATCTAGAGCTAATGACAGTCGCAATTATCGTCACTTTATACGTCTGCTAAATGTGAGACGTACCCAAGCTACTGTATCGAGACACAAAGCGCTCAGGAGGTTGTAAAAATTATGGGAAATACAAACAAATCATGCTGTGTTCTTGTTATGCTTTCAGAACAACCCCGTAGTTGGGGCGGAGTTAGATGAGATGGAGGGGGACAAAGAAACTCACAGCACAACCGCCACTGAGGTCGACTGCTGGCCATGTCAAAAAGTGCCTCCGACTGAACGTGTTCCGCGTCCTTCGGACCAACCGACGCCAAGTCCGAAAGAAAATCCTTCATTTTTCTAAGCCAGTTCCTCTGCTGGCTTTCACTTCTCTTTCTCCATCCACACACCCATCGTGCAAGCAACACACAACTTGAGGGATTCAATGTGTTAGCGTTCCTAACACATGACACAACCACCAGAAACGTACGTGAAATAATGATGCTGAGTGGTTCACTTTCTCTTCCTACACCATGAACAAGAAGGTGAACACGCTCAACGACCATGTAAGGATCCCATTAGGTATGAGCCAAATTGTGAAGTCACCGGTGTCGAACGGCAGGTTCAACAGTTTGTAAACGGGACACATGGCAGTTCAAATTCGAAGCTACTGAATACTGGAAGGCACTGAGTATAATTTGAGCGGCAAATTTGTCTGTGCCAAGCAGTTTGCGAAGACGCTGTTGGATGTCACCAAAAATGTTGGACTACTACGGCTCATTCAGGAGCGTGATCAGAAGCGAGACAACTACTCAGCAAGGTGCGTAGCCTAAGAAATAATGTATACGATATGGGTCCACTGATAGGCAGATCTCGTCCCGAAATACTTTCGCCGCAATGTGGTTGTCCCGGATATCTCGGACGGCGAAGTATGTTTACCTGACTACGTGCTGCTTAGATCTGCTCACTCCGTTTATCAGCAAGGCAAGGGCGTTACTCTTTTTGTGAGCTGTAAACTGAAGATTTTGAGGACCTGTACTTTTCACTTGTTGGAGAAAGCTGTCGAAGCTCTATAAGCTGTTGCGTACACCGCCTCTGCTCACTTTACAGTTGTAAGTCCAGAAAGTATTTCGAGGTTGTAGAGTTGATTCATGTTCAGGCTGCCAATTGGTGTCTGGTACTGGGGAAGTTTAACCTCCCTGAAGTGTGTTTGAATGATCTTCCTTGGATTTTGATGATAGGCACCTTTGGTTTGGATCTTCTCAATCTAACGTTGCAACTATCGTTGCACCATTTCGTTCACCTCCCCATTAGGTACAGGAACGCCTAGGTGCCGTCTACCTTGGACCGTATCTTTACGGAGTCACTCGATTTCTAACTTGGCCTAACCTACGGCTCACCTCCAGGTGCCAAATACCATGTTCTTCAACGTGCTTTCTATAGTAACATCAGGCTATCTTTAGGGTATGCCCATATATTTGGCGGTCGGACTTTAATGCAATGCGAGCTAAAAGTTCAGTTCTGCGTTGTAAGGTTTCCGTGATCGTCACTGTTCAGTCAACCTAGAATATGTTTAAAGCATGCCTCACCGGGGTTTCTGCTGCCCACATCCCACTCATGAAGAAAAGCGAGACACGGTCCTAACCTCCATAGACAGAATTTATGGGTAGATACCTACTCAGGGAACGGTCTAGACGCTTGCGAAATTACAAAGCGGCCCCATCAACCGGCACTTACGACAGTTATCGAGAGGATAACAATAAATTGATCAAATATCTTAGGACTAGTCGTTTTTAACACGAAACCGGTTGGTCTGACTCGGTCGCAACTAATCCCAAGCATTGATAAAATATCCCGGAAGTAGGCATGAGAATAAATGTTGGCGAACAAGCTCGTTTTCAGCGGTTCCTCATCAGGCTAACACACCAGATGCGTGACATGAATGTAAACATCAGTTAAGTTACAGGTTCAAAATCCAGATGATGTAGGTGACCAAGCTGGGTGAGTGGCCGCATGGCGATCAAGTGTGTTCTTTGTGTGTGTGTGTGTGTGTGTGGTGTTGTCCACTCTGTGTCGGAGTCACAGCGGACCAGGATAGAGTGAGTGCCTGGACAAATTCCTTGTGCGCACGTAGGTAAGGGTCATGAAGCCTAATGGCGATTGCTTCGGCCGCTGCCAACCGACGACATCTAACCGCTCTTGTTTAGCATCTAGGTACGCGGTAGACGTGCTGGAACGCCTCATGCGCGCTGACCTGGTGGTTCGAATCGACCAGAGGTGCAGACACTGCACTTGCCACTGATCTAGTCACGCCGCCATACAGCCGAGCTGGACAATGTTCCCTGGCTCTCTCGGACAGTCTCCTGGTGGTTCTTCCGATATATCTTAATTGACACCAGCAAGAGAAAGAGCACACACAGAAAGAAGTAGTTGACCTTGGAATTCTGTCCCTAAGTTGTTGATTCAGGGTCGGCACTGAGTTGAATTTTAGCCGTAGGCTTGCTGCATAGTAGGTTTGAGCGATGGCGTCAGATAGCCTTCTAGACGTCGATTTAGCCATCCCGTCCTCCCTGAACGGTAACGAGAACTTATCGTTACGTCCAACATTATACTGGTCTCTCTGCTCGTGTGACCTGTTTGCCACACGTTGAGCTGGTCTCAAGAGTTCCGGAGGATTTCTGTCTTAAAATGAGCATAACGGAGACTCAAGTCTTGGGGCTATTGCAAACACTAGATCATTCTAAAGCTTCTGGTCCTGATTCACTTCACCTGAAGCTGCTGCATTAATTAGCAGCTGAATTAAATGGTCCTCCTACATGCGCGTTTACAAGACTGCTTGACAGCTGTATCTCACCTTCGGAATGGAAGAAGGCCATCATCAGTCCGATTTTTAAAGGCTGACAGTACTTTGCTCGCGAACTACCGGCCTCTCAGTTTGACAAGCGTGATAGTCGAGTTGTTTGAAAAATTGGTGAAGGAGTTGGAGCAGAACAATCTGAGTAAGTTTAATTTTGTTGTTGTTGCGCAACATGGATCCCACAAAGGATTTTCCTGTCTGATAAATCTAATTGTGGCACTTGAAATTTGGGCCGGTGCGGTAGACAGTGATCACGCTGTTGACAATCTTTCTGTTTATCTTAGGAAAACCTTTACTACCATTCCCATTTGCGACTCGCACTAAAGTTGAGGTGGCGTTTTTAAATGAGTTCTCGCACTTCTGGATTGGAGAGAATAGTGTGTACGCGTGGGGCGTAGTCATTCGCGTAGGTAAGCTATTCTTAGTGACATTCTGCAGGGCTCGGTTTGAGGGCGGTTGTTATTCACAATTCGTGTAATTGCTTAGTCTGAGGGGCTTGGGGAACTGACGCCACCGTTTGATGCTAAGCTCAAGTTATGGCATATTGTGGATATCTCTAGGAGTTGTGAGGCAATTCGGAGTGTTTTGTATAGGCTCAGGGATTGGTCAACCTTATGGTGGATGCCCATAAATCAGGCGAAGTGTTCTGTCCTTCACACGGAACAGCTAGTCTACTTATACCCACTCAATTGGACCGTGCCTCGCACTGTCGAGAAATATACCGTTTATTTATTTATTCATATGTTGATGGAGGTGATTTCCGCATTGTCACTTCGCAGGTTGTTCTAGGTGTCGTCGACACTTCCTGCCCTCATTATTATTACATTTGAACGAAGGCTGCTGGCGCCACCTTGGGTGTTCTACAGTAGTAGCATGTAGTCCATTCTTAAACTGACGCAGGTGCAGGAATAGCGGGTGAATCCCTGAGCTCGGTTATATCACCCAATAGACTCAAATGGCTAAGCCAGGTGTTGCACATGCCAGCATACCGACTACCGCGACGTGCACTGTATGCGCGGCGGGGTTTTGGATGGAAGAAGAGGACGGGGGCAAGTGGCCACTTTTTCGAGAAGAGTGAAGTCCCTCACCTCGAATTTGGCTTTGGTTGGTTCCTCCCGACTGCTGGGCTCGGGTCCCAAGGACGATGAACCCGTTTGTTTAGGTACACTTGTTGACCAGGCAATGAACCTACCTCAATATCGTTTATGTTGTGAGTTTCCTTAAATCACCCCCTCTTACTTAGCTTCTCCATCCAAATACTATCTCACACCCCAAGCATAATATGGTACTTTTCATCATATTTCGTGTTTCCTAGTTTTTATTCTGTAATGTTTAGTACCTCGTGTTTCATGTATCTTATCTTTTGCTATTGCTACGCAATAGTGGAAATGTGTGTATCACCTTCAGCTGGCGTGTAATGATCGTGATGAGGGTGATTTGTATCTGCTAGCAACGGACCAGGAGGTGATTCCACTACCACTCCGTTGACTTGTCCGTTTAGCTTATTGTTGAATCTGAGTTGCACCTTAAATATACGTCCGGGCATTAGTCATTTCAACTGCTTTGTTGGTATACCCGCTTTTCGTCGGTGGTTACTGTTAGCACATAAGAAAATGACTGTATCATCAGAGGTACATTGGTAAACAATGAAACATAAACTGAAAACACTTGATAAGCCCAGATAGGAATGTTTTGAACTTATTCGACAAGATGAGACGTGTTGGTCTGGTGGTGAGGCGCAATCACCTATTCGGTGGGATTGAGTATTTTTGTCGACCAGCATACGACCCTGTTATGCGGCAAGTTTCTCACATTTGCTAAGGGCTCCGGTGTCGGCCCTTGGACGAAACGACAAGATGCTTGCCTTGTAATCCAAAAGTCCCCGATTTGCACCCGTTTAAGTGCGGTTGACCTCGCAGTATACAGCTCACGTGTGGTCACGTGGCAGCGAAGCTTCGGTGCAATGTGCAGGCGTACTGCTGACAATACTGCCATACCTGATCAGTCCAAACTCCGTCTTCCTGTACTAAAATATGTGTGCTAGTATCTTGTCCCCCACTAAATCGGTTAATGAACAACCGTTAAATAGTTTGTTCGAGTACGGCGTTTTCTTCACAGTACCGCAATGCGATGAATGATTGCAACGAGACGAAGTTACGACCCAAGAACGCCAAGCAGTATAAGCGACAAATTTAAAATTGAAGACCATGCAGTTATTTTTCTAGCGTCTGGGTGAGTGAGAGGAGTAAACCGTTTGAATAAGAAAACGACTGCACAGATATACATAACTAAGTGACGTATTTGAGTCACTTGATTAGGTCTTTTAGGATTCGAATGGCTGAGTTCGCCAGCAACCCCTTCTGGACACATCAACTGAGAGGCAGTGATTTTCTAAAACACAATCCCATATGTGGTTTCGTTACTTTCATTGAACTACTTTTCAAATTAGCTAAGTAATTAGGGTGAAATTTACCTTCTTATCAATGCAGTCGCTCTGGAATCTGGACGACCAATTCGAAGCTGCAGGGAGCAATGGAAAGTTTTTAATGGAAGTTCAATTTAACGAGACCGGCATGGTTGTACACTGTGTGTGGCCGATAACATCCTCCATTAAGAAGGGTATTTATAGGCATAGACTCTAAGTTCGGAGGCGTTTCAGCAGCTATTCACCGGTCGGTGAAGATCATGATGATTGTAAGACCATGATTAGTTTTTCTCCCCTTAAGTATTACAGGCTTGGATGGTTTCGGAGCTGTTTTCTCCCCACGTTACAATCCATGACAAGTTTCGTCTTGGTTTGTATTCTTCAGGCGGAGATCGCCTGATCAGGGAGTGGAATCCGACTCGTAGTAGTTGACGGATTGCGCTTTAGTCAATAGGCCATGGCTCTGATAGCCCCCACCGCGGTCTGCTTCATAGCTGTGCAAATTGCAACCAAAGGAATGCTTTCAGCTGGCTTTATTTTACAAAATAGACCTCCAAAGACCGAGGAAACTTGTGTGTATGGTTGGAGTCGCATGTAGTTCAACTGAGAGATGCTTCCCGAACGCTTTATTAGTTGATGTTTCTTTGCCATTGCTCGGATCTTCTGCCAGTCGTCGATGCTTGAGTGTGAGTTCCTCTTTACTATTAGTTCACGAAAACTCCTAGCCGAGCAGGATCCGGTTTATGAGTCAGCCAGTACAGATCCCACGGCTATTCATTCCACTTTGTGTCTACTCAATGAACCTCGTTATCAACCCACATTGATTCAGTTGATGCTTAGTGGACCCTATGCAGCTACTCAGGCAACATTTCGGCCTACAGTGTGCTGCTGACCCTTGGGGTAACAACAGACCTCTCAGAAGTTTCGAGTTAAAGACATCAGAACTCGTCAATACTTCGTTTAAACAGTTATGCCAAAATTTACATCCATCAGGGACATTTGTTGCTTTGTACATAAATAAATACGTATGCTTACCGACAGGCGATATACGACCCTTATGTGGGAGCGGTCATTTGTACATAGATGTAGGGTTATAGTTCCCGTGCCTTAAAACACAGCAACAAAAATAGGGGAGTTCAGATCACAAAGTTCATTTTCTTGGTGATGTTCACGCTTTCTTCTTTTATGTAGCTGCATTAGTGCGGGTACCTTTTCAGGAATTCTTAATGCCCGGCTTTCTTCGATGATTTTGGCTGTTTGGGTTAATTGTTGTAGCTGTGTAGAGCCTTGTGTATCTGTCGTCGTGTGGCAAAACAATTTCTCCTACGATATAGTGCTTTGAGTTTCCTCGGTGTAGTGGTGGTTCTGTTCAGACGCTTGTGCTGAACACTATGCTTATGAGTATTGATCCATACGACAGGTGCCAGTACGTCTGCACATATGACAATATCGTTGACAAGTTCCTTAACAGCTACAACAGAATCGTAGGTTGAAGACGATGTGTCCCAGTTCATGACACTAATAAGTTCGTACAATATATGGAATGCATGCAGCATAAATCTGACGGCGAGATGTAATGATAGTGGCTGATAATTTGGCGGTACACGAATTGTTGTTATGGTGTGCATATCAGTCGATCTCTGAAACACACTTGTGTATGCATCCCTCCAGTGTATCTTCATTCTGAGGAAACAACTCTACCGGCGCCTTCAGGGACCGTAACTCCTGTTGCTGGCTTCTGGGGCCTTCTCAGTAGACACACAAAATCTAAAACAGTTTATGCTTCAAATCAGGAGACCAGCAAATGCCAACTCTTAGATATTCCATTGAACCCATTTGCTAGGAATGAGTGCCCCATTTCGAAACAGCCAAAGAAGAAAGCTCGGGGGCACTGGACCTCTGCTCCTATTCACTATGGTGGCAGCCCACAAACGCTGTTGTTCCTCATCCTATCAATGCTTGGTTCCTGAGACATACCAGGTTACCCATCCCCCATGCACTTGCGGTCGTTAATTTGATTTTCTTATGTGGAAATGAAATAGGTCCACAAATGTATGCTATCGGCGCTCCACTCTCTCACATGGTTCAATCCGGGTCACCGAACTTTCTTTCATGATCTACTCTGAAACTCCATGAAAACAGCGCACCTTAGTTACTATGTTGCGGACACTTTATTGAACCTTCCTCCTTGTTTTAGCGTGTGTCAGACTAAGCTGTCGAACAGCTTCACTAGTGAACTGGAGTTGTATACATCTATACCTTTTTACAGGCAACGTCATGCATGGTGTTAATAAGTTAGCTTGTTAAACTCTCAAAATAACGGGTCGTTCTTTCAAGCTCACGTGGACATCAAAGAAACGGAAAAAGAAGGAAAG
Organism: Dicrocoelium dendriticum; assembly: GCA_944474145.2. NCBI lineage: Eukaryota > Metazoa > Platyhelminthes > Trematoda > Plagiorchiida > Dicrocoeliidae > Dicrocoelium > Dicrocoelium dendriticum. The sequence continues at coordinate 14,802 of CALYDF020001163.1, forward strand.
CTGTCGTTCCTGGACGTACTACTGATGAGACGGGAAGACAGCTCTCTTGAGACAAAGGTCTTCCGGGAGGATTCTTGTGTTGGACAATACACGTACTTTTTGAGTTTCGTGCCTCTGAGGTTTAAACGTAACATAGTCAGCTGCATGTAGTACCGAGCCTCCAAAATCTGCAGCCCGGAGACACTAGCAGATTAGAAAGAACACATATTTACTACGTTGCTCTCAAACGGTTATCCCTCTTTTTTATCAAAAAACATGCTGTTGTTCGTGAACGCAGTGAACCTGTCATCACAGTTCCCAAAAAGGATGTGTTTCTCACGGTTCCGTTTAAGGGTGACATCGCTTTCGATCTACTGAACAAAAGACTTTCCGCTACAATGACAAGAACATACGCAGCTGCAAATCCACACGTTCTTGCTGAGACCACTCCATTTATTACTCAGCGCCTTAAAGACAAATTACCGGCCAAGTCCGAATTGTACGTGATATATCAATTTACTTGCACCTGTGGCGCTAAGTACATGGGACATACGACCAGACGTCTGTCAACAAGGATAGCTAAGCACTGTCCCGGGTCTCTACGAAAAGGCACTGCCGGAAGTATCAAAAGTTCCATCCTTGAACATCTGGTTCAAAAGGACACGAAATTCTGACCAATGATGCTTTCAACCTTTTCTACACCGTGTCAAAACGATATCCTAAGGGATTAAGAGACGCCTCCTTAAGATTGCGGAATCGATAGCGATCAAGTTAACGCAAGCGGAGCTTTGCAAGCAAAGGATGCTACTGCAATCTCTCACGCTGCCGTGGCCATGATAAGGATCCATTCGCATGGAACATTGATGAGACCAAAGGTGGCATCACTTCTCTGCTGACCCAATTTGCTTCGCGGTCAGCGAACTGTGTCAAGTGAGATCGAATAAGGTCAGCCTTCATCGACAACACAGGCTTCACCAAATAAGCTCGATCAATTTAACTTCCGTCCGAATAAATTCAGAATCTCTCCTACTTTCGCTTCAGTTTTCATTAGCTTATGAGTATCTCGATTGTGCTTGTAAACGTATTTACCTGATGTGAGTTACTGAGAAGAGGTCTCTTACAACCGTGCTTTATTGCATCCCTATGGGCATTATCTTGTGCCCCATGCTGAGGCTGATGTTGCATTTTTGATGCTTCTTCACCGCAGTTGGGCTAAACCAACTTACACTTAAACTAGGTCTTTTTAAGCTGGATAAATTTTATTCCACTTTATTTGGTTTGTTCTGCCTATCTGAATAATATTCTATTAACTGGCCACGTTGCTTACGCTAATTGCGCTTATCTTCGTTAATTTTGTTGTGTTTGTAGCATGTTTAAGTAACTTGTGGACATTTCTTACTTATCGTGGATTCGTTGCTAACCAACATACTTCATATGGTAATTTAGGGAAGAGTTATGCCACCGTATCTGTATGCATTATTGGATTTATTTTATTTCAGCTTGTCGTTTAAATTGAATGGCTGTTGCTTGATATCCCCGGTGTACTTGCGCTTGATGTGCATGTTGACAATGTGCCTACCTGTCTGTTACCCACTACCTCGTTCATACTGGCTCCAGGAGACAGTTGGTCGTTGCTGGAGAGGACGGGGTGCCCGGTCCTTGTGGCCGTGCTAGGCTCAAAGAGCGGTTCCATGCAGTCAGTGTGGAGCGGACTACGGTCCAGCCACCGCCTTGTGTGCGCTTAATTCCCCAAATACAGCGTGCTTGTGTTTGCCTGTGAAGGACTGGGAGCCGGCTCCGTTGATGAAACGTGGCTCCCATCCACATGCCTCTCGGTCTTATTCCTTCGGGTTTACACTGGATATGGGGTGTGTGGTTGGAGCTGTGGTTGGTGCAGCGCAAGCCACCCATGGCCCCTCTGTAGGCGCAGGTGTCCTGTGGTTGGCCACAGTGACAGGCGAATCCGAAACCGGATACCGCCAACCATGGGCATTATCTACGAATTCATTCTCTCCCTGAAGGGTTACATGCACACAGTATCAGTGACACTCTCGTTGGTCATGGGACATTAGCCAATGGGACTCCCTGGATGTAAGCACAGGGCTAGATGTATGCATCTATGGGGGACAGGTATGCTCCCGAGTAGGTTGGTACTTTGGTGTTACCGGAACTCAGACATGGATAAGAGCGTCATTGCTATAGGTCACCAACACTACGCCTGGCTGTAGCTGCTCAACCTAGGATGAGGTGTTCGAACGTTCTCCCTCAGAAGCACTATAACAGAGCATTTGTCGGAGAGTAACCATTAGTTCGTATTCTGACCCGGCCGGTAGCCGGTGTCCCTGTGCTAAATTTCAAGTGCTTGTCCGAGCAGTATCGAGCGCACGATATTTGTGCATTGTACCAGAGGCACATTCAGGCTTCAGGTTAATAGTGCCTGGTGAAAACAATACACCGCATGAAGATACTTAAAATAGTATTAATAATAATGGGCATATTTCTCATCAAGTGCAAATCTGTGAGAATATTTGGCACAGAACATACATGCACAGATGGTGTCATGCAAGCGTAATATCAAGTTATCTTCTTATATTTGTCTGCATTCCTGGCACGGTATTTGCCCCATATGTTTTTCTTATGCGATGATAGGAGGCGAATTTGCAGTTTGTGTATGTTGTAGACACTGAGGACTAACTGTATTGCGTGAATTGGTGATATTACACCCATTAGACGTTATCTGGGCTCTCATTGCATGGATGTTCAAATAATCTTCCCAACCAAAAAACGATATAGTGGTGTCCAAGTAAAGATAGCTGCCCAACTTTCTGCGAAAGGATTGCACAGTCTCACACGGCCTGATGGTAAATGGCAACCGATTCTATAGAGAAGCGTATATGGTAAGAGGAATGTTAAACCGCATCGTGGTATAATCAGGGTAGGGTCTTTGTTACCTAGGTCGCGTGTAATTGTGCTTCATTGTTAAGGTGAATCGCTTGCAATGGTTATTGCCATGAATCAGATTGTGCAGTAGTCTCAAGTTATTTTTTAGTCCGCAGCCAAAGTGGATGGAGATGGAGTTGCTGGCATCACTTTAGATAGTTCATGATAGGGTTTTTTCCAAACACGTGCTTTGTAAATGACCGTTGAAGGCTTTCTATCGATGTTCTGTCTTCTTTCCTCATATTACGTCCGAGTATGCTGCGATACTCCAGGATGGAATGATTAAGGATTTTAAATAGTTCAACTGTAGCTATGCTTGTATGCATTTTATGATGGATGTTAGCGAAAGTTTGTCTGGCTGGTGCTATCTGGTACTCAATCTGTTCTAAAATCACAAAGGTACAAGAATATCTGATTTCAAGGTCACGGGTCGACCGTTGTTCACAGATGCGTTCGCTGTTACATGTGCTAGATACTTCGGGTGTCAAGCGATCGTGACATATGATACTTGACTGTTGTGCTTAAAATGTCATCATCTAGTTGTGGCATCAAGTCTCAAAGGAATGGATGTATTCTTGAATGAGCGGTAGTACACTCGGAAGCTCAACTCCACTGTATTTACGGACAAATGTTATGTCATCAACAAATAAATACGGTACGCCATGTTTGTTAACCGAACTGTTTTCATTGACACAAAGAAGGAAAATTAATGTACCGAGCGTACATCCTTCTTTAACCTCGCTAGTAATTGGACGGGGGAAAAAGCAATAGTCGCGTAAGGTGACTATTTTAGCGGGACCGTTTATGTGTGAGTTTAGCCAACCCATTAATGTGTTGCGGACTTAAAAGAAATTTATCTGAATCGGTAACCGTTTGTGAGGCAACCCGATCGAATGTTTTCTACATGTGTAAGCATAGAATTAATATGGCATATTTTGAGTCAATGGAGTCCGGTGTATAGTTCAGGTAATGCAGCTACAAGAATATGTGCGATCGTTAGTCAAGGAAACCATTTTGGGACCTGTCTATCAGCCCCAGTGAGTTGATGAACTTCTTCACACTTTGTCACCAATTTCATGAATACTCCGGCCATTATAGGAGAGCTTTGGTTTGGCCTGTTAGTGTCAATCGCTTGTTTTGCGCTGCCTTTGTGGTAAGGGTTAATGAATAAAGTTTTACATTGGTCTGCAAAGTACTTGGATCCCAGTGACACGGCAAACATATACAAAAGTGGCAGTGACATATCAGGCTCTCCCAGTTTCATGGCGAATGGGGGACGTCATCAGCTTCCAGAATTGAGCACGGTTGAATAGAATGCGTTGTTTGACGGATATTGCGAAGAGCAATAGCACTTTAGATGGGGTCTTAGTGTAATTATATTGTTAGTGTTAAGGTTCATGTAGGTGGAGAAGAACGAGCTAAATGCTTCACAGATGGCGCCTGGATGTCGTCCACCAGTTCAGTGATCAGTGAAAAGGCGTTTGTTGGTTCTTCGACGTAGAAATCTGACCAGACTCTTTTGCTTTACATGTCATTCGTAAGATTGCTTGATCTTCATGTGTTCTTCCCATCAATTGTAAGTGCTTGACTTTCAGAGATGAGTCGGTGCATCTGTGGAATCATTGTAAATATCCTATCCCTTTTTAACGCGCGATCGGTTTGCTGGCTTTCTGACTCATCGAACGTTCGACTGCATCTTTTTAAACGTCACTGATTCGTTTTTCTTGTGCAGCAACGAGGATTATGGCTTGCTGAAACTAATGATAGAAACGCTCCACGGCTGTGTATGCCTTGTTGGAGAGAAGGAAGACAGCCTAATCGCAAGACCGGATTATTTGACGGAAAGGCTTCCGGTTAATACTGCGGCTGGTATAGTAAGAAGAAGGTACTTGTTTGGTGGCCATTTTAACGGTGAAGGTTAAGCGTATCATGTTGCCGTCGCTACCTGGGATGTTCTCAGAAACGTCTCTCTGTACATTAGCTGTACCCAATGTAAACATCTCGTCTAATGTGTTCTTCAAACTAGTTCGTATAGAAATCCACTCTGTCCAACTAACTCTGACTGAATACATGAAGGCTGTGTATAGACAAGAAGGTCTGGGAAGACCAGTGTATCTTCGGTATGTTGAAATCACCTACAATTATGCTTTGTTTGTACGTCTGTTTCGATGCAAAATGGAAAGCTGAGGTGATACGGTGATTCACGGTTGATGAATTTGGCGCGTTGCGGATAGATACAAGTAAGCTGAGATTCCTGAGACAGAGAACCAGAGAGAATCATGGACATTTGCCAGCAGTGGATGTTCAAACCGTTCAGCTGTACATATGTGATGGAGTTACATGAGGCATCCTCCACCTTTTCTTTTACAGCGATCTTTACGAAAAAGGTGTTAAAAGGGGATTATTGGATTACAGTCTAATATATCAGCGGGGTACCACGTTTCGGTAACGAGGATTGCTTGCAGCTCGTTTAAATGTGCAAGCATGCTTAGGAAATACCGTTTGTTGATAATCCATCTGGCGTCAATCAAAAGCAATGAAAACATACCATAAATGGTGGAATCAGCGTTCGCGTCACTGTTGTGTGAGTCATTTTAATCGCGGACTATTTGAGCGGTAAATATGTCGGAGCATTGGGAACGAGTCCATTGCTAATAACCTTGCGGTTAGGGGTAATGAGCCGTCCGCGATCGCCAGTATACCTTGTGAAAGGAAAGGGTTGATGTATCAAGGATACATTGCGGTTGACTTGGCGCTGAGCTTATCTGGTCATGTGAAGCAATTGTAGAAATAACGGGTGCATACATTTGACATCTGCCGCATATGTAGGGAGTGTGAATGGCTGCGGTTTCATTCATATATATATATATACTATAAAAATTTTATTGCATTGTCTCCTGGCACAGCTCCATAATGTCAGCCACACGAGCGCGTTCCAGCACCTTGTCTCGTAATATCACTTGCCGTTTACACGAAGTGTGCTACCGAAGACATGGAAAATATGCTCCGATAAGCCTGCTGACCACGTGCCTACTCATTTTCGTTGCACTCCGGATGAGCTGAAGCGAAGAAAGTGACTACTTACGCTCACATGGCTAGCACCGCAGTTGTCGCGTACTCCTCCAGTTCATGGACGCTGTGACTGACGGAATTATTTAAAAGTCGTGACGTGTTGCAAAAGGTACTACCGTCCAAGCACTGCGCGTCGTGATAAACCAAACGTCCGTTCAAAGGGAAGTCTGGCGGAGCCGAGCCTAGTTGTCCCCTAATGGAATACTAATAACAACATGTGCATTGGACACAGGTGCTTCAGGCTGCTGATTCACACCAGTCTGGAACTCACAAGCGGTTCACAAAATGGAACCATTTAAAAGATTATGAATGCAAATGGAACCACTCAGTTACATCCAGTGACTTGACTGCTAGCCTCAAGGCTTCGTCAATCGCATCACTCGACAACGAAACACATCACTTTGCTACAAAACTGCCGTATTGCTAAATGCCACATCATCGCCGAAGGCAGCACGGCAGGGCCAATAAATAGTGGCGGCGCACGAAGTTCACTCGGGTAAATCAGACAAATACGGAAACCAGCCAAACGCTGTTCTCTCATTTACCGACGTCCTTGCAGCTTGTTGTGAATAATTTACAGCGGGATCCGCGCACGCTATCTCTGAGGTGGACAACTATTACAGGCAGCCAAGCAAGCGCCTATTTTTGCACGCAGTGACATACATTGCTGCCGACGTGCAAGCTACGCCGATACATGTTGTCATCAGAAAGCAGCGAGATCCTGAAGCCTTGTTGGACGATGACATTGGCTCCACAACGCATGCTTACAATACATTTACAGTGCTTGCAACAACACAATACTCATGCAGCGCCTATGATGAAGCGCAAATGTCTGTCATGTCCAGGGTGGATTTAAACAGCAATTTGTTAAATTAGTGCCAAACCACTTGCTCAGCAGCGTACTACCTATGTTGTCGATTGACGGAGGCGATATCTGGATCTCCTGCCAGTTTCGACTTCTTTGAATAGCACCATTATGAACACTTTTTTAGGGATGTCGGGAACTCCTTCGTTCCCGAATTTCGCTTTCCCGTTTGAGGACTTTGCTAAGAACTTCATCGGACGTCCATTTTCGTCTACGGTAGAGGAGAGACGGGTTCCAGCGCACATGCAATCGCTTCCTCTGAACATAGCTGGCTAACTGTCGTAAACGTCGTACCAACCGGAGCTCGTTTGTAATTCATGGGACATTAAATGTCAAACATAAGGTAGTGTACCATTTGGGTTTCTTTTAAGCGAACATATAAAATTGGAAGGCGTTGTAAGATTCGTTCTCAACTGCAACTTCGTTTGCGGGGTAACGGTTGCTTAATGTCAACAGTAGTTGTTCTGCTTGCTCGGCAGAGTGTACAACGACGAAAGTCTCATTCATATAGCGGCTATATGAATGCACGTCGTGTATAGTACAACCTGATGATCTCTATGTGCAAGCTATCTAGTCCGCTAGGTATATGTTAACGGCTGACAAAATACGCGAAATAGCTGATTTCAGATTATCCTACCAAAACGTTGTTTTTTCTTGCTCTTCTGACACTGGTAGTTATTCGTTGTGTAGTTCAGCCTACTTTGCTCGAAATACTAACAGTTTTAGTCGAGACTGGAGATCACTCTCTCCGCTTTCAACGGACCGACGAGATAGGCAACAGGAGAGGTAGTCACTGAATGCCAAACAGGATGTATTTTGTAGCGTTAATGGTGCGCAAAGTGAAACAAGCGTGCTCTCGCAACAATTTGCCAGAGAAAAAACGCATGGCAAGCAGAGCGACAGATTATCCAAAAACAGAACCTCAGTTAACCGAAACTTAATTGATGTAGTATTAAAAGGGGAAAAGCAACATTCTATGATATTTAAACTAGGTAAGGATACCTGGATTAATCTATCTAAGGATCGTGTACCATGCATCTTGTTTTGGGAAGGAACTCTTAATTTTAGATTATTGTTGGTTTTTGTGCGTAGTGCAAGTTTTGTAAAAACTGGAAGCCACGATTAAGCTTCGCACACTAATTTGCCTCGACGGGGAATCGAACCCCGGACATACGGGGCTCAATTCCCCGTCGAGGCAGATTACTGTGCAAAGCTTAATCATGGCTTCTACTTTCTACAGAACACTTAGTTGTCTAAAATTTATAACTTCTTTGCACATGGTTGTGGTTGCAGATAGGATTGTGCAATTACGGCTGACGTTGTATACGCAGTCTCCAAACTTGTAGCCCCACCATCGTTCTGGATTTGTGTTTTCCAGTTTCGTGGAAAGGTGATATCATTGTGGCCGGTACAGAACTACTTCGATCAGTCTCCGCCTAGCACACTATGATTCCTAACTTAGCCCAGATCGCAAAGTAGGATACCTGTGGGTGACACCAGTTGTGGACGAAATCTGTTTCAGTGCACTCAGGGGACAACCTAAGCAGGCAGACACGGACGAGAATAACAAAGGGAACGGTCCAAAGCTTGAAGGCTGCAACCATCTAAACCCGGCTTGACTGTCTTTCCCAAGTAGGCGAGCATGGTACACACGTATCCACCAACGCCGTGATGTGACATGGGCGGACTGTTATTGTGCCGGGGGCTTGAGAACCAGACGCTCAATGTCATCGCGTAGCCGCAGCGAATACGTGAAAGGTTTGCCTGGAATTCAGGACAGATGCTTACCAGATCTGAGCAGCGGCACCTGACTGGATCGTTAGGGAAATACGCCTGCAGCAAGTGACCGTCTGAGTGCTGGGATTGTCTGAATATTACTGAGTGTGTGTTCGTCCCCAATACGTGCAACTGACTCACGAGACCACGCAGTGCAACTACTGTGTGTATGACTTCAGTGCCTATTTGATTTCTTCTTTCTGTACTCTGGTTGCATCTGAATTAATAACTGATCTTCCTACAGTTCTTTGTCTTCTACCACTTATGGATGCTCGTTAGCTACGCGCTGTTAGCGCGATACACTAAGAATACTGCATAAAGTTCATATTTGGGATAGGTAGCCGTTGGTTGATCAAAATGTTGTGCTTTTAAACACCCTGTCAACTAACGCAGAGCGTTAGGCCTATTGTTGACTCACCTCCAACCGACCATATCGCATAAATGCCTGGGAAATATTCACATCACCGCTGAGAGGGCATTATTTGGATACAATGGGACAAACCTGCGGCACAGCAATAGCAGGGGCTTCTTTCCATGAGGATATAAATGCATGTCTATGCAGCATTTGCCGATCAACTCGACAACCAAGCCACATGCATGAAATGGAACGTTATTACTCCCGCTAGCACATGATGGAAAGCAACAGGTTTGTCATTGCCCCCCATAGCACTCATGATTTGACCGCGCTGTATCAACTTCACAAGGAAGATGACGGAGTGTGTATATGCCTAGTGGAAAATTACATTTCTGATCAACACCAAACTCTCTCAGGTGCGCACAAACCGTCTTAGCTTCTGCAGTAACCCAAATAGATGTATAAGTCACTTAACAAACAATTAGTGCAGCGCTGCGGAACGTCACCCTTGCATCTATTGGTCTGTCATGCTTCCTTCGCAATTGGAAATTCCGAGCATGCCTGTTATATGTTTAAAGGGTACTTACCTTCATTTGCGATTGACGCCCCGCACGCGACATCCAGTTCTTTGACATTGTGGTCGCCCACCGACCTTCCATGGGCACGTGGACCACTTGAATACACGCCATTTACCGCGGTTTACCCACTTCAAGCCGTAAACATGCACCGATAGTCGAATGCGGCTAACGACTGACAAGCCCCTGTCTCCTGCCACGATATCTTGTGAAATATGTTCGCTAATCGCCTTATATCGCCTCTGGGCCGCTTTACAAATAATACGTACCCAACCTTCACAGACGCAATGCCGCCTGCGAGCCTTCCACTGACTTAACAAGCACACTATACAACACAGTTTACTCCTGCGCTCCACCACAATCAACAGAACCAATCATCTGCTCTTCCAACACTGACAGTCGCGACAACAGCAACAAATGTCTGTGAGTACTTAAGGACCCCTAATGCTTTGCATCCGCTATGCAGAGCATTTCATGCCCCAGGACCCCTCCTATACTTCGCGCAAAAGTGCCAACCATTTTGCAGAAAAATGGTGTATTCAAAGGACCGTATTCTATAAATCAAGCAAATGGATTACGCGTCCATAATTTCCTAATACGTGTCTCACCATCTGCTCGCAATGATCCGACGTAACGCATCCGCGCGCTTCAGCTACCACGTTTTCCAGAGACTTTGTGCGCCGCTCACTGTTGCTCAGGACGCATTCCGGAT